>APFE030875298.1:0-31797 GCA_000404065.3 Pinus taeda
AGAAGCTGAAGTCTTCTGCTAGAGGAAGTGCTCCTATTGTTTTGAAGAGGGAAACCTTCAACCATGAAAGGGAGGTCTCACCCCGCATAAAAGGGAGAACTTCAACCTGAAAAGTGAAGTCTCAACCTGTGATGGTTTAAGGATGACCAACAACTCTGGAATGCTTAATGAAATTCCTGGAACTCTTCCAAAACTGGAAAGAAGCCGGAGTCTTCTGCCAGAGGAAGTGTTCTCAATTTTGTTCCTGGAATTCTTCGAAAAGTGGTAAGAAGTTGAAGTCTTCTGCTAGAGGAAGTGTCCCAGATTGCCAACTGAAGGCATGTTCACGGGCACCTTTGTCTCTGGATACAACTCTGGAACTGGTGTGGCAGGTTGTGGCTCAAGCTCGCTTGATGTGACTTTGAAGCTTGTAGATGACCATCATTTCCCCCCCTGTCAGATACAAGGTGAGATGATGGAGAAAACTCAATTGCAAGATTGTTTAATACTCTGGAACAAGTTCTGACATGTGTTTGGAATATCTTCTTGGTTGTTGATGCCCATTGCCAAGAAGCGATCCATCCTAGATAAATATTTGTTCTTGTAGGACGTTTGTTTCTGAAGCATCTGTGTGAAGAATGGATGGTTTTATGACAGTGCTTACATGGATGAAGATCAAAACAATGATCTTTCAGATGGCCAACTCGATCACAGTGTTTGCATTTCACAGTCGGTTGTTGTTGTTGTTGCGGTGGAAGAGGAGTAGAATCTGGAACAGCTGGAGGCAAACTATCATGAGGAGCAGGTGAACTATCATGAATAAATCCAACACTTTAAAACTGAATGGGCTTTGAGTAGTCTGGAATATGAAAGGAAAAGTCCTTGTCATATCTAAGACCAGTTCTGTGCTTGTTGTGGTCAAGCTGTTCCCAAGGTCTGATGATGGGCTTGGGAAGAGCAGACTGAGTTTCTGCATCTGCATGTAAAACTTCTACTTTATTTGAATGAATGGTAACATTATTGACTTGCTGCTGATGGGTGGTTGTCTCAATGTTCTGAACAGAAACAAATTCAGAATGATGACTCCACTGTTGTAATTCTTCTTGTTGTAGTTGAGATTCAAGCTGCAAAAAATCAATCTTTTCCTCTGCATTTTGTAGACATGTCTGAATTTCTGAGAGAGATCCTTTGCTAATTTTTGATGTGTCATCAATAGTATATTGTATAAGAGTTTTCATGAACTCTAATACTTCACTGATTCTGGCCATTTTTCTTCAATGTCAGATTTACAGCTTAAAAAATGATCACAAATATTACTTAATGTGGAAAAGTAATATCCACTCACAGTACACAACAATATCTTGTATAAATATGCAGAAAATGAATCAGGGAATCAATGCATATATATATGTAGACAGAAATTATAATGGGTTTTAAATACAATGCCACAATTGGGGTAGCAGCAACTGCAAACTTGCTTGGATCCTTCAAGTACTCCTTCACTTTCTAATCAGAAATGATGGCTATCAAAACTTCAATAATTATAACACCATGTCATCGGCATTGTAATGAATCTCTAGCATGCTGAAACAACAGTGATAGACCTCCTTACATGTCCAAATACTTAGCAAACGGTATAGTGTTGGTCATATATACCATAGCATTTTACCATGACCTTTCAAGAGCCTTCCAACTATGCACAGTTTCAGGAAAACCTCCAAGATATTAGAGAATACTCGCCCCTGCTTTAGATGTATATGCAACGAATTATTAAGGATATTTGACTCTTTGACAGTGATAAAATCTACCCACAAAGGACAACTCGAACACAAACTGATAGAACTTGATTTGAAGATGCTTTTAAAAATTTTTATTTTAATAATATATCGGCCTGCAACGTATATTATTTTTCATATAATACCAAGAAGTCTTCTAACAAACATAGAGCATACACTGTCTAGTACCACAATCCAATAGCAATTGTTAAGACACCGTATTCACCATACTATTGCATATATGCCACTTTTTCACTGCAAATTTTACATCGGATGCAACACTCCAGGGACCGAGAATCACTACAACACATTATCAATACAGCCCTCAAAAGTTCAATAGACTTTCAAACAAATATATACCATTGCTTGCATCAAAGATGAAATATTTGATGCCTATGATCGAAATACATCGACTTTCAGTGTCGCTGGTTAACACTTCTCAATCTACGCTATCAAATTCAGATTTATTACATCAACAGACAATATTTTATCAATCCTACAAACACTCTATGTCATGTACTCCGTTTCCAGACTCTGTCCATCCATCGATATTCAGCTGTAGCAATTAGGCAAACATAGCAAAAAAACCCCAATTTTTGAACACAATAGAATTGAGTTTTCATAACTTCTGAATCTATTTAACTCACCTCTGTCAAGTATGATTATTCTTACCAACGCTGGAAATGTCATTCCATCTGCATTCTAGGGTAGTTCTACTCTGCAAAACAATTCATGAAAACATCCACAGATTTCTGCAATTTCCTATTACTTCAATTCATGATTTCTGGGCATATTAGTGCTGAGCTTCAGCAAACTTCTGAATCGAATTCAACAGATTCAAATTACCTCTGGCAATACCCTGTGTCCTTCATTAAAACATTCAATCGATTCCTTCACATGAATCTGGAACCCAACAATTAAATTTGTGTTATTTGAATTCCAAATATAATAACCAGTGTTTGAAACAATGCCTTATGTTTTCTACATCTCAGTTGAAACACAAGTTGACTTTTGAAAACTCCCCTCTGCACATCTGCATTAAACAATTATTGTTTCATCGATTCAGGACAGACAAAATCTTGACAAATTCTGCGTCTAGATCAACCTCTGCACAACGATTAATCAGTGCTAAAACAAATTAAATTGGTTTAATTCATGACTTTGTCAGATGTAATTCTTCAGCACTCGACTTTACCAAGCAACTCTAGGTGTGAATTCACTACATAATGCTCACAAATAGAAATCGACACAACAAATCCTATCTTCCTGTTATGAAATTCGATTGCACAAAAATCGATTTATTAACCTCAACAACGTTGTCATTTAGTTTAATTGTGATTGCCCATTTCATGCAATTCAACCAGCTTCAAATGCCTTTCCTCAACATGTTGAAACAAAGTCGATATGAATCGATACTCATTTACAAGCAGAGCTTACAATATTTTAATACAAATATCGCTCATCATCCAAGAAAACAAAACATACTTCGATTACAAAATTCCTCTCATAGGCACATACAGCAAATTGTTGCTAATGTTTGAAGAGCATACATTACAATTCTTCTCTTATAAACCAACAAATTAAATACTAGCAAATTCATCATTTCAACTCTTAACACAGAAATTGACCCATACACGAATTGACCAAGTTAAGGCTCATAACTCAAATCCAACACTTTCATAAAACAAATGGTTCAAAGAAATCATGCAGGGCATGAGTATGCCTGCTCTGATACCATGTTAGACACACATGGGCAGAAAGAACAATATGAAAGATAATCAGGAGAGTACAATTTTTATTAACAAGAGATATACATTTATAGTACAATACGTGACCGTTGGGTTTCACATCCCAAGGTCTCTTGGACTCCTTTTGTCCATTCGGCTTCCACACTAACCCATTGAGGATTAGGTGTCCAACAATGTGGCTAATTACCTTACTTGTTGATCATCCTTCTTGTGTAAGGTTATAGGAAACATGTCTCCTTGTAAAGAAGGAACATAGGCACTAACACAAAAGAATAGTTGAATACTCCTTCAATAGTGATTTTAATTAATTGCTCATGCATATTTTTATCCAAAGATTGATTGTAATTATACATGAACATTGGTTTGTTTTCTTTGGAGAAGATGGATAGATAACCTAGAATAGTTTCATCTACCATTAGTCTGTTTGGTGACCTAACAAGCAAGAAAGTAAAGAAATGATATGTTTACCTCTCTCAGGGAACATTGAGGTTGAATAAGGATGGTTCTTTTTAGGAAGTTCAACATCTTCTGGAAGAAAGATATAAAAAAATTAATCTTTTTGGGGGAAAGTGAGCATATGGTAGAAATCCATGAGGACGGTAGGAGAGAAATAGCTAAGGGAATCATTCTTAGGGTTAAGAAGCATTTTATTGATAGTTTCAAGTGTGATAGATATTAGAATGTCTCCATTCTGACCTACCATAATTCTCTGCATGGGATTGTACCTAGCTTGACACTACATGATTAAATAAGGAAATGAATGGGTCTGAGGAAACATGAACATGGGAAATAAATATTCCCATAGGTTAATTTCATATTATGAGTCCTAATAAGTCTATTTTAACCAATGGTGCAATTCTAACATATCGAATTCACACTCTGTGTCCAAAATTTTGAAAAATTGGTCACCTAAGGGAGTGTGGTCAATGTCTAGGGTATCAGTGACTTTGGGAAATTCCTGCAATGAGATTTTACTACCAGAGGGCTGGTCTTTCATTTCTGGTGCCATATTGTAATAATAGGTGGAAGAAGCAACATAAGGGTGGGAATAGGAATACCTAACAAAGAGAAGTCTGTGATCAATTGGTAAACTTAGCTATGTTGCAAGGTAAGCACAAAGAGCATCGAAGCTTGAAAACCTCTAAATCAAAAAATAGAACCAAGGAGATTGTGCGAAGGGGATGAGGGGTTTATTTAGAATGGGGAAGTGCATAACCGTTAGAATGAAATTGTTACCAAACGGGAAGGTTTTCATTGATGGCCAATAGGAAGCTAGTAACGAATAGGAGAAATGTGTATGTACGACAAGTGATAGAGAAATGGGTAAAGAAAAAGATAGGAGTAACTGATAAGACACACGGATGGAAAATATTAGTGGGAGGAAGGTGCAAGAAATGGGTATAATGGTTGGCGGGATGACGCATGGATGAAGCGGGATAAGCGGATTTCAGGGGGGGTAGTGGTATGTGGTAATGACTGGGGGAGGGGAGTGCAAAGTAAGAATGAGGCGACATGTAGAAATGTGCCTGCCATAAGAGAAACCACTTTTCAGACCCCCCCTTTTTTGTTATCATGAAACGGTCAAAGGGCGTGCGAAATGGCTTCCCCGCCATTGATCTGGACAGGGAAGAGGATCATCATCCAAAGGTATCTACTTATTAGTGCTCCATGACAAATTACTTTTTTCATTTTATGACTTTGGTAAAAAAATCACAAAGTTTTATTTAGACAAAAATTAATCACCTTTAAGAGGTAATTAAGTCCTAATGAAACAAACATTTCATCTAAAATTAGACGCATTTGTTCTAGCAGCCAATTACTTTCCTAATTTTATTGTAACCCTAGCCTAATACACCACTTGGCCAAATTTTGAGCATGTTAGGCCATCATTTTATTCTATTTTATCATATTTAGTCATTTTCAACCAAGATTAAACAATTTGGTGAACTTATTCACTATTCTAAGGAAATAAATTTAAATGATTTGATCATGATTAAACTATATGATTCAAATCAAAACATCAGGTTATGGCATTTTAAACAAGCTGCACACAAAACCACCCTCATTTATTTGCAATATAACTTTATTCTTTTCAATTGGCATTTAAATTTGCTCACTTGTACAAATTTTGATTTTTTTTTGATGAGATTTCATTTCATCTCTTTTTATCATTGCATTTTCATTTTTTATTGTATATTTTTTATACCCTCTTTTATAAACCAAAACTAACTTATCTAAATCAAATATGTTACAACATGATCTACATAGTCTATATGCTCTAGGTTGTCTAGGGTATTGAATCCATTTATGTAGCTAAAAAATAATTTTAAATAACCAAATATAATGAGATTTACCAAAAAAATTTAAAACTTAGAAACTCAAGCATAGAATAGTTTAACAAGATAATTTATCTCAAGCCAAGTTTGAATGAGGAATGTTGGTTTAATCTAAATTATGTGAGGGGTTAATTAGGATAATACCTAGTAAATCATTAATGAGCTTAGCGATAATATTTTAGGGTTTAGAAACTCATAATATTGGGTAACCTATAATATTTAACCATGGTATTTTATCCAAGTCAAGCTTAAAAGAGGAATGTTGACTCTACAACCTAGAAATAGGTGTAATGTGTAGATGTAATGTAACAAAGTTTGAAAGTTCGTAACCATTTTTACCTGTGAAATTAATATCTTGAATTTATATTAATATGTCCAATTTATAATACGAAAATTGGTAAACACTTACATAAACTTACAATATAACAATATGTTTAACTCATATTCACGTCCATTGTTGGGCCACTAATTTGTCATTATTAATATCACTTTTTAACATCTATTTCATCCATTTCTACTATTCTTTATCACGTCATTTATCATAATTCATCATATAATTCCATTTTATAATTATTTATGCTCTTATGGATAAATACTATTTTTCTCTTTTATTTTTAATAAATTGATGATTATTATGCATGATTTTACCAATGATGGTTTATTAATGGATTTGTTGTAAAATCACTCGCGATTTTAGCCTCCAAGTTCTTTTCCAGATTGCAAATTTGATCTCCAACTCATAATTAAATATTCCAACTCAAAAACTCATTCGAATAAGAAGTGACATATTTTCATTGGACATTTCAGACAAATGAAGGAGAATCTAGAAAATCTGAAACATGGCTTTTGTCTAGAACAGACCAAATTAGTTTTGAGGTGACCAGTTTTCTAAAATTCGGTATGTAGTAAGAGAAACCAAAGGTTCTTCAAAGACGATTTTCTAAGATTTGCTATTGCGACCATTTTCCAAATTCTTCCAATTGCAATACCAGATTCGACTTGGTTCAACTGAATCATGATGGGAAGATATTTTAGATTTGATCATGTTTATTAAGATTATGTAATTGATCCAAAATTGTAATGGAAATCATTTTGTAATAAGCTTTGTTGTAACTTCCCTTTGCTCTCTATGTATTTAAATGAAAACATAGATCAAAAAAGGAAGATAATTAGAGAACTAGAGGATAATGGAAGGATAATTAGGAGATAGGAGATGGACAATTGTTAAATAGGATGTAGGAGAAGAGATAAGAGATGAGAGATGAGAGGATGAACAATTGTTGAATTTGAGGCAAGGCTAAGAGCTTCATTATGTTGTAATTATTTCTCTCAGGGCCCACTACCTTGGATGAGGTGTTTCCTTGAACATCTACAGTATTTTAGTTTGTTGGCATTATGATATAGGTATTGTCCTTGATAACAACTCACTTAGATGAAAGATCACAATATAGCAGGTAAACAACAAAGAATCACATATCAACCTTCATAGAATGAAGAAAGAGAGGTATACACAGGTTTACCATTAACCAAGTTGCGTATACATGCAGGTTCACTATATACAAGTCACATATACATACAAACAGACTTTCACAAAAGGAAAAGCACATATGCCTTGGAAAACTAAGTTTTGGTCCAAAGTATTTGGTCCATGGTATTGGTCCAAGGTATCTGGTCTGATGTATTGACCCTAGGTATTTAGTCCAAGGTATTGATCCTAAGTGGTTTTGTTCCATGGTATTGAGAAAGGCCTAACACTATAAAAGGAGCAATGGAACACATAAAATATTGGAGAAATATAAACACAGAAAATGCATAAAACAAGACAGACATAGATATACGTGGTTCACCTAGTTTGGGCTACGTCCACCCTGAACAACCAGTCCTTCCTTTCTATTATCTAGCAAAATGAATAGAGACAACCTATAGCAGATCCATTGTAATATCCTCTGTTTTCTCTCACAGTCTCACCTCTCTGCTTCTCACGCAGAGAATACACATCTATTACACAACCTCAAATACAATGCCCTCATACAAAGAGAGGGGTTGCCTTCTAGGGAAAAAACCCCTAAACTAAACATAAGTTCTACAGTCAAATCATCTACCTAATGAACGGCCCAGATTGACTAGAAATTACTATACTTTTATAAGGAAATTTTACATTTGTTTTTAGCTTCAGGGGCACTGCCCCCGAAACCCCTGCTGAGGGACCACTGGCCCGCGAACCCCCTAGCCAGGGGGCATCAACCCTGCCAGACCCCCACAGGGGGTACAAGTCCCCCCCGCACCCCCTCACATGGAGGGGTGTACAAAATTCCTGGGGTATACATCCAGCTGAAACAAAGACCTATAAACAATCATGCTCCATACTCAACAATCTCCCACTTGGAGAATGATTGTAGCAACTCCAACACTGCTTCATTTTCTGGACAATGACTCCTCTTTGGACCTGGCTATTTCAAATCTTTATCATCATCCTTGAAGACCAATTGAAACTGAGTATATTCTCAGTTTCTCCCTGGTTACAGCTTTGTTAGCATATCTACAGGATTCTGGCTAGTGTGTATCTTTTCCAGCTTCAACTCTCCATCTTCCAACATTGATTGTATGAAATGGTACTTGAGCTATATGTGTTTAGTCTTGGAATGAAATGTTGAGTTCTTTGAAAGATGAATGACATTTTGGATATCAGTGTATAACGTGCCCATATCATGCTTCTTACCCAATTCACCCATAAACCTTTGTAACCAAATCATTTCTTTACTAGCCTTTGTAGTAGCAACATACTCTGCTTCTGTTGTTGGAAGGTGCAACAAACTTTGGATTTTTTTGAACCCCAACTGACACTGTTCCAGCAACAGTAAATACATATCCTGTAGTGCTCCTCCTGTTATCTCTGTCCCCTGCCATATCTGTATCAACATATCCCTGTAGAGAAATGTTTGAACCACTAAAGCATGATTCTTGATTTGTGGTAGCTTTCAAATATCCGAGAATCCATTTCACTGCCATCCAATGTTCCTTTCCTGGATTGTTCATGTACCTGCTTACAACTCCCACTGCATGTGCAATATCAGGCCTTGTGCAGACCATTGCATACATTAAGCTTCCAACTGCTGATGCATATGAAACTTTAGACATATAATCCATGTCTTCTTAGGTCTTTGGGCACATTTCCCTACCAAGTTTGAAATGGCTAGCAAAAGGTGTACTAACTGGTTTTGCATTGTGCATGTTAAATCTTTTCAACACCTTTTGTATGTACTCATTCTGAGACAATGTTAATTTACGATTTTTCCTGTCTCTAGTTATTCTCATACCAAGGATTTGTTTTGCAGCTCCCAAATCCTTCATTGCAAATGAATTTTTCAATTTTCTTTTAAGCACATTTATTTCTTGCTTGTTAGACCCCGGAACAAGCATCTCATCTACATACAATAATAATATAATATAACTGCCATAATTTTTCTTTTTCAGATAAACACAATGATCAGAGTGACATCTAGTATAACCTTGTTCAGACATAAACTCGTCAAATTTTAGATACCACTGCCTTGGAGCCTGTTTTAAGCCATACAAGCTCTTCTTTAATCTGCACACTAGTTTCTCCTTCTCCTTCACTTCATATCCTTGTGGCTGCTACATATATATCTCTTCCTCCAAATCCCCATCGAGAAAGGATGTATTTACATCTAACTACTCAAGATGCAAATATTCAACTACTACTAGACTTAAAATAGTTCTGATTGAAGTCATTTTAAGAACAGGAGAAAATATTTCATCAAAATCAATACCTTTCTTCTATGAAAACCCCTTCACCACAAGTCTAGCTTTGTACCTCTGTTTTCCTCCATCTTCTTCCTTCAGCCTGTAAAACCCATTTATTCTTCAATGTAGTTTTTCTACAGTTAACCTGACTAAGTCCCAAGTCTGGTTATGCATTAAGGAGTCCATCTCTTCTTCCATGGCTACCTCCCACTTCTTCCTGCTTTCAACTTGCATTGCTTCTTCATAACATTCGAGTTCACCAGAATCAGTCAACAATAAATAATATAATGAAGGAGAGTATCGTTTAGGGGGTCTACTTATCTTTGTACATCTTATAACACCACTTTCAGGTGTTTGGGGTGCCTGTTGTTGTTGTGGTGGTCGTTGTTGTTATGATTGTTGATTATGATTATTTTCAGGAAACTTTACTTTTTCAGTGATTTCATCAAGGACTACGTATTCCTTGTTTTCTTTTTCCTGTTTCTTTTCCTGCAATTGATTCTTATACAAGACCTTTTCATTGAATATTACATCTCTGCTCCTAATGATTTTGTGATTTTCATAATCATATAAGCGATAACCAAAATCATTAGCACCATATCCAATAAAGGTACATTTCTTTGACTTTGCCTCAAGCTTTGTTCTATTTTCTTTATCAATATGGACAAAGGCCTCACAACCAAACGGCTTTAAAAAAGAGTAGTTTACGTTTTTACCTGTCCATGTTTCCTCTGGAACACCACCATCCAAGGAACTTGAAGGCCTTCTGCTTACTAGATAAACAATAGTATCTACAACATCTGCCCAAAACTGTAAAGGCGATCCTGCATGTAATCTCATGCACCTTGCACGCTCCATGATTGTTCTGTTCCTCCTTTCTGACAGACCATTTTCTTGTGGTGTTCTTGGAACTGTCTTCTCTCTACGAATTCCATGCTTTGAACAATACCTATCAAACTCTTTGCTGTAGTATTCATGTCCATTGTCTGATCTAAGACACTTCAATTTCGTTCTTGTCTCAATCTCAACCAAAGCTTTCCATTTCTTGAAAGTATCAAATACATCAAATTTATTCTTAATACAATAAATCCAAGTTTTTCTAGTTGCATTATCAATAAAAGTAACATAATAATGAGAGCCATCGAGAGATGATATCTGAGCAGGTCCCCATACATCTGTATGCACAAGCTCTAATTTTTCGCTCTTCTTTTCTTTCCCAACTCTGAGAAATCTGACTCTCTTTTGTTTTGCATAAATGTAATTCTCACAGAAGTCCAAATCAACATTCTTCAAACCTGGCAACAAATTCCTTGAGTGAATAATCTTCATCCCCTTTTCACTCGTGTCTGAACCTATGATGGCATAATGCTGCATCTGCTCCTTTGGAAGTTAAAGCATTAACAGAGTTAGAAATACCATTGCATAAATACAATGTACCAACCTTTTCACCTTTTGCTATTATAGGGGCTCCTTTGGTGACCTTCCAAGCTTTATATGTGAAAGTTCTCACACAACCTTCATTGCCTAACTGCTCTGTTGAAATCAGATTTTTCTTTAGATATGGAACATGCCTTGCCTCCTTTAGTAGCCATTGGTTTCCATTCTGCTGTTTTACAAGAACCTTAACCATTCCAACAATTTTACAAGGTTTATCATCATGCAAATGAACTTGTCCAAAATCTCCTTGAACATAGTCATGAAAGTATTTCTTATTAGGTGTGGCATGTAATGATGCCCTTGAATCTATCACCCAGGAATCAATAATATTTTCGAAAGAAAGAATCAAAGCATATTGTTACAACTCACCTGTCACATTTGCTTCATGATTTTTTTCTTGCTATGCATCTCCTTCTTTTCCCTTCCGAGATCTACAGTCTTTCTTTAGGTGTCCTTTCTTTCCGCATTTCTAGCACACTATACCCAATCTAGACATGGATCTCCCTTTCATTGATTTACTGTGATATCTTGAGCTCTTTCCTATTTCCATTTTTCTTCCCCTAGACTCTACACGCAAAGCATTACTCGATGTCTCACCGGAGCTTTTCCATTGCATTTCCTCGCTAAGGATAGCATCGACAACATCGTCAAACTTTAAAGTACTAGATCTAGAAACAAAGTTACTAATGGCCATTACTAAACCATTCCAAATTTTTGGTAATGAGCACAAGAATAACAGAGCTCTAACTTCATCATCAAAGTTTACCCTACAAAGCATAGCTGACTTGTAACAATATTAAAATCATTTAAATGGTCTACAACAGATCCACCTTCCGAAATTTTCATATTAAATAACTATTTCATAAGAAATACCTTGCTTGAGGTCGAGGGTTTTTCATATTGTTTCTCCAATGCCTTAATCAAACCCTCTATCATTGTTTCCTTCGAAATGTTGAAGGTGACCGATGTTACGAGGCACAACCATACTGTTCCTAGTGCCTTTCTATCGATAAGGTTCCATTCTTCATCTGTCATACCCATCGAAATCTTTGCTTTTCCACCCAATGGTAGGTATAGATCTTTCTGATATAGATAATATTCCATCTGCATCTTCCACACCGAGAAGTTTTGGTCATTAAATTTCTCGACCCTAAACTTACCATCTTACGCCATTGCTCCCACTCGAACCAGGAACCCTTCTTCCCTACGGGTTTATGAGCCAAATAGACCTTTGGCTCTGATACCAGTTGCTAGAAAATTATATATTATGGAGCAATGGAACACATAAAATATTGCATAAATATAAACAGAGAAAACACATGAAACAAGAGAGACACAGATATACATGGTTCACCCAGTTTGGTCTACTTACCCCCTGAACAACTAGTCCTTCCTTTCTATTATCCAGCAAAATAAATAAAGACAACCTATAGCAGATCTTCTATAATATCCTATGTTTTCTCTCACAGTCTCACCTCTCTGCTTCTCGCTCAGAGAATACACATCTATTACATAGCCTCAAATACAATGCCCTGATACAAAGAGAGGGGTTTCCTTCTAGGGAAAAAAACCATAAACTAAACATAATTTCTACCGTCAGATCATCTGCCTAATGAACGGCCTAGATTGACTAGAAATTACTATACTTTTACAAGGAAATTTTACATCTGTTTTTAACTTCGGGGGCGTTGCCCCTGAAACCCCCGCCGAGGGACCGCTAGCCCCCGGACCCCACAGCGGGGGGGGATCGCCCCCCCCAGACCCCCACAAGGGGGACAAAGACCTCTAAATAATCAGGGGTGTACAAACTTCCTGTGGTATACATCCAGCCGAAACAAAGACCTCTAAACAATCATGCTCCATACTCAACAGTGTGAGATCTAGTATGCAGGTTATTGGGTTATGTTGCATTGCTGGATCTGAACCAACGATGAACCTTAGCGTTTGATGAAGGATAAGATATAACGATGTATCGGGATCTTAAGGCTTGAAATGAATTATCTTTATGTGGTTTGATCATGTATCTGAATAACTGGCACATATTGTAGTCTGTAAATGTGATGATCTGGGTATGACTGAAGTCTAGAATAGTTGTAATGTTTAAATCATCATTTACAGATCTGTACACAAGTTCACTTTAGAAAAGGAGTGTATACATGATAGTTCTACATATCAAAGTAGCATATACATCATAAAGTTGATTTACAGATCTGTACATTGCTTCGCTTTGGAAAAAGCACATACACGTGCAAGTTCAACACATGCAAGTAGCGTATACCTTATAAGGTATGTTTCAGTTGTTTCTATTTGCTGTTATAGAATTTTGGGTTCTGGTTTGGGTTCTGGTGATAGTATTAGAGTGACTCTCAAAGTGATTGATTCAGAAAGTGATGTTTGAGTTACAGTGATTGGTTGATGTATATTAAATAAGCTTGATCGCTTGAAGCTCCATCATCATGAGTAATCAAGAAACCGGGGGATCCATCAGACCGCCAATCTTTGATGGGAGCAACTTTGTTTATTGGAATATAAGAACCACAACCTACCTTCAATCACTTGGAACAGATGTCTGGGAAATCGTGGAAGGAGGATATACATTTCCATTAGCAATTCCTACAGATACAACAGGTAAAAAGAAATATGAAACCAATTCCAAGGCTATCAATAAATTATTGGGAAGTCTATCACAATCAGAGTTTGTTAAAGTTATGCAGCTCAAATCAACTAGAGAAATATGGGACAAAATCGTTCTAAGCTACAAAGGAGACTCTGAGGTAAAACGTGCTAAACTGCAAATTCTCAGAATTCAATATGAAACTCTTAAGATGCACAATGATGAAAGTATTGTTAGTTACTTCTTACGCATAAATGAGGTTGTTTATTGCATGAAAAATCTGGGTGAAGAGATAAAGGAAGTTACCTTCGTTGAGAAATTTTTAAGATCCTTGTGTGCTAAATTTGAATCAAAAGTATTTTCCATAGAAGGAAAACAAGATCTACAAACTATTACTATGACACAGTTACACGGAATCTTAATTACCTTTGAGATGAGAAAAGGAGACCCATCAAAGATGAGAGAAGCTGCATTTAAAGCTTCTGCAAAAGGAAAAGAAGAACTCAATGAATCATGACATATTTCAGACGAAGAAGATGAAGTAAACTTTGTCAAGAAGCTTCAACGGGGTTCCGGAAGATTTAGAGGTAAATTAACTTTCAAATGTTTTGCCTGTGGTAGAGTCGGTCATTATGCTGCCAAATGTCCTCATAAAGATAAAAATGATAAAGGGAAGGAATCTGCAAAATGGAATAGAAAAAAATGTGTAAGTAAAAAGAGCTACTATACTCATGAAGATAGCGATGGATTGTCAAATAGTGATGAAGATGAAAATAGTAATGAATATAGACTTCTAATGGATTATGAAGATGATAAATTTTTGGATGCTTTAGACGATGAAATTCATGAAGAAATTTCTAAACTCAAAATCTGTTTAGAAGAAAAGAATATGATAATAGATACCTTGACATATCAACTTGCTGAAAGAGAAAAACACAATGAAAAACTGGAATGTGAAATTGTGGGTCCAAGAAAGGATCTTGAGAAAACAAAATCTCTTAATATTAGATTTTATAAAGAATCGTAAACCTTATATGAAATTATCAAAGTGCAGCATTCTCCTCCAATAAAGACAGGTCTCAGATATACTGAAGAAGCATCTCAACCACAGAAGTCGTCAACCTCCACTAAAAACGATCTTGATGCGGCAAAGAAGTGAACAATATGACAATCATCAGCAAAGGCATAAGGTAGATCACTAGGTAAATCAGGCTCAGTTTGCTCCAAGGATAAACAAAAGTCACAACCAACCTTAGGTAAATCATACTCGATTTGATTCAAAGATGAATAGAAACTAAAATCACCAGATCAATAGATTCGATAATCGCAGGAACTTCTTCAATGGTCAATGTTTCTCATGTCATAATTTTGGACACAAAGCTATTCAATGTGTTGCTTACAAAACCATCATGACTAGAGAAGCACGAAATCAAAGGAATGTGACAGGGATCAAGAAAATTTACCATAATAACCTTTCTCTTCCTGAAAATGAAATAGAATGCTCAATCTGTAACAACTTTGGCCATGAAGAATCTGAATGTAGGTTTAAATTTCGGCAAATATCTCACAAGGAGCAAACTTCATTACATCCCAAAATATGGAGAAAGAAAGAGCCACAAACAGAAAGATGTGGTATAGCCTTATATACAGAAGGATGAGAAAACCAGTGGTACATCGACAGTGGATGCTCAAAACACATTATAGGTGACAAAGAAAAACTAGACTCATATAATGCCTTAGAAAAGGAAAAGAATCTCTCATTTGGAAAAGACACTCATGTTGTCATAAAAGGTAAAGGCTCTATTTTCTTGAAAGAAAAAGTTGAAGTTGGGAATGTGTGATCAAGGAAATGAAGTCATGTGTTGATGAAATGGATGTGTTGTTCGTGAGCTTGATACAAAAGAAACCATGATCAAAGGTACAAGAACTCCAAATGACCTATACATACTCAAGGGAAGATAACAATAGTGCTATCTAAGCAAAAATGATGAAAACTGGCTATGGCACAGAAGATTGTGATATCTAAGCTTTTCTCAAATAAGAAAACATGTAGATTCTAGGTTGTTTGTGATCTTCTAGATATCAACATTCTTGAAAGTACTATATGCAAATCATGTCAATTCGGTAAGAAAGCCATATCTCACTTCATCGAAAAGGAAGGGTCAGCTAGTAAGCCTCTTGAACTTGTTCATACTAATTTATGTGGACCATCAAGGAAAAATTCACCTCGTGGAGAAGAATACTTTATGTTATTCATTGATGATTTTTCCAGAATGTGTTGGATAGGTCTTCTAAAGCATAAATATGAAGCATTTGAAAAGTTCAAAGCGTTCAAAGCTTTGGTTGAAAATGAATCAAATCGCAAAATCAAATACCTCAAATTTGATCGAGGAGGGGAATTTACCTCGAATGAATTCTTTTACTTTTGTGAACAACATGGAATAAAAAGGAAATTCTCCACTGCAAGGACTCCTTAGCAAAATGTAGTGGTAGAAAGGATGAACAGAACTGTTCAAAAAATGGCTGGAGCTATGCTAGATGAATCTCGAACTCCTGCAACCTTCAGGGGTCAAGCTGCATTCATCGTTGTCACTATTCACAACCAAGAAAATGTTTGGGTAAACAACACTCAAACTCCACATGAACTTTGGTATGGTAAGACTCCTATAGTAAAATACTTCAAAGCTTTTTGAAGAAAATGTTACATCAAAAGGATTGATGAAAAACTTGGTAAGTTTGAACCCAGAGCAGATGAAGGTATTATTCTTGGTTACTCTTCCCGAAGTAAAGGATATAAATGTTATAATAAAAGACTTGGGAAAATTATTGAAAGTATTGATGTTGTGGTTGATGAAGCATGCAAAAATACAAAACAGATAAAAACCAAAGATTATGATAATGAAGAAGATGAGGATCATTTTCCTGCATCAAATCACATTGATTCTGAAGAAGAAACCAATGAAACACCAGAAGAAGAGATAAAAGTAGAAGAAAAGACTTTGTCCACATATGTTCAGAAAAATCATCCAAAAACTCAAATTTTAGGGGAAAAAGAGGTAGGTGTGCAGACAAGAATAACTATTGTAGAAGTCTCAAGCTATATGACATTACTATCTTCCACCGAACCTCAAAATGTAGATGAAGCATGCAAAGATGAATGTTGGGTCAAGGCCATGAATGAAGAACTTGAGAAAATTGAAAAAAATAACAGTTGGGAATTAGTTCCTAGACCTCATAATAAGAATATCATAGGAACTAAATGGATATTCAAAAACAAGCTGAATGAAAATGGAGAAGTTATTAGAAACAAGGCCAGACTTGTTTATAAAGGATATTCTCAACAAGAAGGTATAGATTTTGAAGAAACATTTGCACCTGTTGCTAGACTTGAATCCATAAGGGTGTTTCTTGCTCTTTATGGTTTTCAGAAATTCAAAGTATACCAAATGGATGTAAAATTTTCCTTTCTTAATAGAGACATAGAAGAAGTCTATATTGAACAACCAGAAGGATTCATTCTTGGAAATGATGCAAAACTTGTATGCAAACTCAGAAAGGCTCTCTATGGTCTAAAACAAGCTCCAAGGGCCTGGTATTACCGTTTTGAAAAATATCTCCACCAACAGGATTTTTCAAAGGGGCCAAAAGATAACAATCTATATACAAAGATTGACTCTGATAAATTACTAATAATTGTTTTTTATGTTGATGATATCATTTTCACTAGAAATGAAGAATCCATGAGTCAGAATTTTGCTTTAGTAATGCAGCAAGAATTTGAAATGTCCTTGCTTGGTGAGCTTACCTATTTTCTTGGTCTACAAGTTCAACAAAATAAAGATGGAATTTTTCTTTCACAAACCAAATATCTCAAACAGATCTTGAAAAACTATGGCATGGAAGATTCTAAACTAGTATGTACCCCCTGGTAACAGGATGCAGTCTTAGCTCAAATGATGAATCAACAACAGTACATCAACCAACTTACAGATCCATGATTAGCAGTCTACTTTATCTAACACGTACCTGACCTGACATCATCCATCCAGTAGTAATAGTTGGAAGATTCCAAGCAAATCCAAACGAATCACACCTCCAGGCAGTTAATATAATTTTTAAATATCTTCAAGGAACATAGAACTTTGGCTTATGGTATCCTACAGATATAGATCTTACACTTCATGCATATACAAATGCAGATTGGGTAGGAAGTGTTGATGACAGAAAAAGAACTAGCAGTGGTGCATTCTATATGGGTTCCAGGTTAGTCTCTTGGTTCAGCAAGAAACAAAGTTCAATTGCATTATCTACAGCTAAAGCAGAATATGTGGTTGTTGCATCTTGCCGCACACAACTACTTTGGATGATGCAAGCCTTGCAAGATATTCAGATCACATGTACTACACCCATCTCCATTCTATGTGATAATACAAGTGCCATCAGTATTTTAAAGAATCAAGTCATGCACTCCAAGGCCAAGAACATACCCATCAAATATCATTTTCTACATGAACAAGTGTTTGAACAAAAGGTCAAATTGGAGTATGTTCCCTCCAAGGAATAGGTTGCTGATATATTCTCTAAACTAGTGCCCAAAGAGACATTTGAATATCTCAGACAAAATATGGGAGTAGTTGTTGCATCATCCTACTGTGAAATCCTATTTTCTCAAAGACATGTTGTTATGCGTGAGTTTCATGAAGCGTAGTCACGTACATACACGAGTTTCTGTGGGCAAAGTCGTGCATATGTTGGTTTGAAGAAAAGCAGTGGGCCAGACTCAAGAAAAAGGGGTCTGCTACGATTCTGTCAATTATCTATTCTGTTTGATGATGGTTACAATCTGCTGATAACATGTGGAAATACATTGGTTTTCATAAAGTTGTTGATAACTTGAGGTATATCTGATTGATGATGATGTTTTGATATCTCTTATTGACATATGCAATGATCAAATCTTACAGTGAACAGGTGCAAGAGGTTTAGGGGAAGAACACAGTATGATTCTAATAAAGCATTGCTGGCATTATGTCTAGAAGTCTTTGGTACCTAATCAATGATGATGAGTTATTACTTCATGATGATAGGTTTATACTTACATATGTTGATTATCATGGTTGAAGATATGGGATGTTCCCTAGTGATGATGAAGGATCTTGTGAAAGATCATGCAGTTCTTGAAAATGATGTCTATGGTGTTTTCACATACATATGATATGATGTGCATGATTCTATGCTACCACTTGGAGATATGACATATGCTTAGCTTATTCATGGAAGGTTATGATAAGGGAACGTAGCAAGTTGATCTTATTGAGATCAAGAGGATGAGTTGATATATGCAGACATACTTTGACTCAGGTTGATGATAATTTGGGACATATATAGGTTGTTGGTCTAGACGCTGTTGACAAATACTACTAATGATACAGATCATATGATAGTTGTTGATGACTATCATGGTCATGTTTAAACTATTTAGTCTCTGTTATATATGTCATGCATATCATTTAATGTAAAGGTCATGAAAAGACCTAATTTGTAACCCCACTATGCATGGGATGGATGATGTAATGTTTCCTGTTTTTGTCATGTATAAACAATTGGTATATCCCCACATGGTTGGGTGGATGAGTAAAATTTGGAATATCCCCACTTGGTTGGGAGATGGATGTATGTATGGGTCATTGATAGGAAGGTCATTAATATAGAATCATGTTCTTCTTTTAGAAAATATTTTTGCAGACTTTGCTTGTGCTGAAGGTGAGCATGGACTCGATCATGGGAGCTCAATCAGTACACTTCAGCATATCAGAGATTTCAACATGTACTCATGTGGAGCATGACCCTTTGCCCTTGATGTCAAAGGGGGAGAGTGACTTGGTGTGGTTGTTGCCATCAAGTCCAAAGGAGGAGATTGTTGGCATTATGATAGAGGTATTGTCCTTGATGGCAACTCATTCAGATGAAATATCACAATATAGCAGGTAAACAACAAAGAATCATAGATCAGTCTTCACATAATGAAGAAAGAGAGGTATACGTAGGCTCACCATTGACCAAGCTGTGTATACACACAAGTTCACTGTATAAAAGTCGCATATATGTACACACACATTTTTAGAAAAGGAAAAGCACATATACCTTGGAAAACTAAGTTTTGGTCCAAAGTATTTGGTCCATGGTATTTTGATCTATGGTATTGGCCCAAGGTATCTGGTCCGATATATTGACCCTAGGTATTTGGTACAAGGTATTGGTGCTAAGTGGTTTTGGTCCATGGTATTGAGAAAGGCTTAAAACTATAAAAGGAGGAGAAGATCATTAGGCCAAGGTGTGCAAGTATTGAACATATGATGAAGCGTAATATCTAGTATGCAGGTTATTAGGTTATGTTGCATTCCTGGATCTGAACCAAGGATGAACCTTAGTGTTTGATGAAGGATAAGATATAATGATGTATCGAGATCATAAGGCTTGAAATGAATTATTTTTATGTGGTTTGATCATGTATATGAATAATTGATGCATATTGTAGTCTATAAATATGATGATCTAGGCATGACTAAAGTCTGGAATAGTTGTAATGTTTAAATCATCATTTACAGATCTGTATGTAGGTTCACTTTAGAAAAGGAGCATATACATGCTGGTTCTGCATATCAAAGCAATCTATACATCATAAAGTTGATTTGCAGATTTGTACGTTGGTTCGCTTTGGCAAAATCGCATACACACTCAGGTTCAACAAATGGAAGTAGCGTATACCTTATAAAGTGTGTTTCAATTGTTTCTATTTGTTGTTGCATAGTTCTAGGTTCTGGTTTGGGTTCTAGTGACTGTTTTCTGGTGAAAGTATCAGATTGACTGTCAAAGTGATTGATTTAGAAAGTGATGTTTGAGTTACAGTGATCGGTTGATGCAGATGTATTTAATGATTGAATTGCAGTTATAATGTTGTTGATGGGTCCAGTATGAAAATTGGATGAAATGAGGCCTTCATAGGTATTGTTTTGTACGAGGAGAATCTAGTCTAAAAATTTATGAAACGTGGTCCCTAGAGGAAGAAAGAAGGTCATAGCCTTCACTAGGTCAGGGCCCATACTAGTAAACATATCGACTAGTACAAGAGCTAGGGGGTTGTATCTTCCTTCCAGTAGAAGCTGGAGAATGGGAGAAGGTAGTAACCTTCTATAAGTGCATAAATCTTTGATATACTGGTTAAAGTTCAATGCATGATTAATTGGCTAAATCAAAAGTTCTCTGCATATACACTAGTTGCTTTCAGTACAGTCACATGTATACGCAAGTTCACTTAGCTAAAGTAGCGTATACAAATCAGTTTGGAAAACAAAATTATTGGTCTGATAATACTAATTCACCCCCCATCTTAGTATTATTTCCAACATAGTTTTGTGCTTGTTTCTTTGATTTTCAATCATTGTTCTTTGAAGTAAATTTCCTTTCTTTTAACTAATTTGTTGTTTGCTGCATTTTCCAGCTTTGTTATTTCATCCAATTACTAGATTTCATTTGATTTGTTTCTTTAGATTTGCATTTGAATTCTGTTGAGTGCAATAGATTAAATTTCCATTTCAGCAATGTGTGGTTTAATTTAGTATTGATTCAAATCGTTGGATTAGCATAATTATTTTCCTGTCATTTACTTTCTTCCTTTTAATTTTAGTTTTATTATTCAAGTCTTACATTTTATTTCTTGTTAAATGACCTTGATAGTATAGAACAAAATCATATATGTTATAAACATTTTTGGGCACTGCAACTCCAATCACATATGTCCATAAAACAAGGGCTTCTAAGTCCCTAAAAGTGTTGCTTCACACCCTAAAGGAACAAGGTCAGCTGATTACACCATCTCCCAGAAGTTCTCCATGGAAACCTGCTCAGAACTGGTCAAAACTAGACCATACAAGCTGCTTAGTGCTAAGGGTGTGATGTACCTCACCTACTTAGTTCAAAAAGTGCGATGCATACTCTATAACCCCTCTGTAGGGTGCGATGAGAGAGAGTAGACAAATGGCAGAGACAGTTTGCAAGGTGGATGATCATGGAATCTTCCAGAAACTTCTCCTATGACACTTGCCTCTCTGAGTTCGCCCAGGGATGAGTAAGAGATCATGAATCTCCAAGTGGAACCAAGAACTATCAGAGAGAGGACACTAATAAAAGACCAAGCGGCTAACTCACCCCCCTGCAAACATCTATATATGGATCCCTCATCACAGAGATCCAGAGGCTGGAATCTTGTATTTTGTAAGGAATTGTTGTTGGTTTCTTGGTGGAACATCATAGTGTTGGGTGATCTAAGCTTTTCATGAGGTGAAGGAGGGCTTTCATGCTGGGAGGATGGCGCTGGGTGAGAACAATAGGTTGTAATCCTCTTTGCTATTTCTTTCTATTAATAAAGCTATTTGAGTTTTCCTCCACATTCTTGTTTGTTTGATGATATATGCATTTGTGTGGTCAATATATATCTGGTCCTATATTGTTTATGATCATAGATCTCTGTTCTTCAATAGTTGTATGCTGCTTTGACTCTATAGGTGCTCTCTAAAGCAAGGAAGGAAGTGGAAAAGATTTATCCGAAAGGAGAGGAACCAAGCAAGGAACCAAGCACAAGACTGAGGTTGGAATCCTTCATTTCCCTCTTATCTACTTCTCATAAAGGAAAGCAGAAGTAGTTTTACTTTGTTTGTTTCTAAGATAGCTACCCGTCTTAGTGGGACTAGTAGCTCCGAGTGGACACTAGATTTCCTGATAACAAAATGGTGACTCTGCTGGGGATTGAATAGCTTGTTTGCTTGTCTATATTTGCTTGTTTTATAAACTTATAGATGGAGCCTGAAGTCAAGCCAGCTAGCCTTTGAACTGCATTTTCTATGCAAGTGCAAAGTAGATCAATGCTACTTCAGTCTATCTCTGGGTTTTGTTTATAAACTGAAAAATCAATTTGCAAACATTCTAATTGCCCTGGTGGTGGCTCTAGTAACCTCTTTAGATCAGTCCCTATGATTTATATTTACTGACTATCACTTACTTGGCCTAAATACCTAAACTAAGCTGCAAACTGTGACCAAGAACCAAGTTAAAGTCTCATCCTAGTACCATCGCACCCTCTCTTCAAGGAAATCCGGATGCATCACACCTCCCATGTGCAACAGGTGGGATGATCAGAAAAGGCTAATTTTGCCTTCAGATTTTGGTTTTTCTTCACTCTCTTCAGCTCTATTAAGGAGTTTTGTTGTCTGTGATCAGTATACCACAGTGGAAACCCCCTTCCTTTCCATCATTCATCCTCCATTGTGCAAGGAATTGTGAATGTTTTTATGTATTGTGCACCATTTACAGTTTTCGTTTACAAAGAAGTAGCATAATCGAACTATCATCTTTTGATTTGAAAGTGTCACAAGTGTCGTTTTTAGTCAAAGAAAAGAATCCTATTGTTCTTGATGGTCGATTATACTGTTACTCTTGTATTTAATTTGAATTAGTTGTTTTTCAAGTGTCAAAAGCAGTTTTCAATTCAAAATCGCAAAGTGTCATTATTATCAACGTTTCGTTTTTGAAGAGAAATTTGTTAGTACTATCATTTTGAAAAGATAATTCAGATTTGTACTCAGCATTCTTTTTTTCATTCACACATTAAGAAAGCGGAGAACAAATACATGCATGTGCATTTGTATTTAGACTGCTTGTTGGTTTGATTTAGGACAGTGCATCTAGTGTATGCTCTATGCTCTATGTTGAAAGAATCTCATTTCGCTTTCCTTAGTAGCTAGGATTTTCATTGAAAAAAGAAGATTAAACGATTGTTTATCATCTTAGATTGCATTTTAGGAATTATATATCTACATCACACGGTGAACCTCAAAGGAAAATTTCTTAAGCAAGATCAACTGTAAAATAAATTCAATGAACATAAAAAATGCTTTGGAAGCTTACGCACAACATTTAGAGGTCTAGGCTAGAGACGTATTCTAGCGTCGTAAAGCCTGGTAACTATCGCTTTCATTGATTGATTGGGTGATTCCTCCTCTTTGAGATGACAAGTGCCAATATGGACTTATTCTCCCACATACCGTCGAGTATATATTGGGAGACCACAATACGCTATATCCTTTATCCTTAGGAAGCCATGTCTGCCACCCTATCGATCACAATGCATTGAAAATAGCATTCGGGAAGATTAACTGTCGTACCATAAAACGTATTCTGCAGTTTTGCGATTAGTTTGGTAATCCCTTTATCTAGATTTCCAGAGTAGTATCTTTCATTCCTTTTCAGACTCCTTAAAGGAAAAGGTCCATCTGAGCACTTGTCACTTCAGGCTCATTAAAAATCAAAGGAAACTAGAGTCATCTTTTGTTTTTTCTCGACTCTTAAAAATTGAACAAGCAAGTTGTGTCAAAGCATCTAAAATTCATTTAATTCATAATCATTTTCCCCTTTATTTTGAGTTGATCGAGTAATCCGCAATCGTAGAAGAAAGTCAACCAAAACCCTATCATTCGCGGAGGCTTACGAGTCAACCATCTTTGAATCCAGAAACGAAACTATTCTAGACAAAACGAACTCATTTAACCGAATCAAAGTCCCCTGGTTTGGTTGGAACAAGTACTCCAACATCCTCAGAGACTCCGGTTACTCCAAACGTTTCTGGTATCCGTGCCTCTACAAAATAAATTTCGCAGCCACAAAAGGAAATTACAATTGATCCTAGTGTTATGGTAAACACTTCTATTCATGAACCGGCTCCATCTATAGCTAATTCAGAAGGTGTTACTCCCCAAACATCTGTCACTGCAAAACCTATACCTTCTTCGGCACCGGAAATATTTTACAGACCTGACGGTCTACCTCTTCTGCTTGGATTGATTTCCATAGAATAGATTGTGGAGGATCCTCCATCTGGCACTCCATCGCAATTTGGAGCTAGGATCACCCTATATCCTTCTTCATCAGAAGTTAGTCTCCCGTCATCGAAAGTTCCTAAAGAATCGCTAAGAAATATTTTTGATAGACTAAATAAGTTTGAACAATCGTCGACATCTAGGACTGTGTCATCTAACACAACAGCGGCAGAACTTCCTGCTGCTACTCCGATAATGTTCATCGGCGTACCATTTGTCCCAACTAGCTCTCAATCGCTGGATGCAGTCCATCCAGGGGTTGTTTCGACAGTATGGTCTGTTCCCGTTTGTTCATCCAGAACAATATCTAGAATCTCTTATGTTGAGTCTCAACAAATTGATCCTTCACAGTGTCAATTTGGGCAATCCAGTCCCCAAAGGAAAATCATTCCTTTGAGCACTGGATTACCACCGTATGTAAGGTAGTATACCCTTTCATTGTCTCCTCTGGGAGAACAACCATGCGAGAGTTCACAACAAAATTCAGGTTATGCTGGAATTACATCTAGCAGTTGGGTGCCAATACTACCTCAACAACCAAGAGTTGTATAATCAATGCAACAAAGTTTACCTGTGTCAAATATCCACACTATGCCGGCTATTGTGACCGTGTCGCAAGTACAAGCGTTTCCTATTGTATGCCAACCTCATGTTTCTCAGGTCGTAATACAACAACCTCTTGTCCCTACGATGTAACCACAATCACTGACTAGTGGAATGACCCAGGTTCAAACGGGGACCATTACCCCTCATCTTGGTCAAACAGTCAGTACTGGACAATAGCTCATGGCTTCACAACCATGGCCAGTGCAATACCAACAACTGCAATTCCAACAAGGTTACTGAGGATCTGAGCAACAAATATTTTCATGTAATGGGCAGTCGTATATTCAAAACGATCAACATCAATCATATCATAATGGTTATTCCCATCAACCTTACCAAAGTTACCAGCATCAAATGCAGTATGTTGGTATGCAAAGAGCAGCTGCTCAGGCAATCCCATCTTACCCTGGGTATGCTTCACTCAACCTGAATCAACATTTGCCTTTCGTGGCGACTTTAGAGTTACAAGATCTAAATCGACTAACGAATGATCCAATTGCTTACGCCCCTTGGTGGCCTGCGATTCCGAATAAAATTATGTCAGATATTCCTAAATTTAATGGAAATCCGGGTGAAGACCCATTGAATCATGTGATGACCTTTCATCTGTGGTGTTCATCAAACACTCTCAACGATGATTCGATCGGGCTTCGCCTTTTTCAGTGAACGTTAACTAGTCTGGCAGCAAAATGGTTTATCGAATTTCCTAGACTTTTGTTTGATAACTTCAATGCCCTAGACACAACCTTTTAAACCCATTTTCAGTTACCCATAAGGTATGAAATGGGAACAGAACTTCTTACCAATTTGAAGCAAACGACGACCACTCACATATCCGATCATATTCATGAGTGGCGACGTCGTCGTAGAATGGTAAAAACATATGTTCTTGATCAGCTGTTGGTTGAATGGTTTATTAAGTCATTGTTACCATCTATTACAGAAGATGTGGCAAAGGGAGGAGTCGTCATTGAAGAGCAAGTTATTGCTCATGCATAATATCTAGACGTGATCTATACTCAGTATGGCATGCTCTATGATAAAATCCCTAATGCTCCTAGACCGGATTTTTCCGTTCCTCCTAAATCGAGCAAAGACTCTCATGCCGACGATGGCGTGATAGGTATGACAACCACAAAAATAGTAAAGGCTACATCAAAGAAGGCTCGTACGGCTTCAAGTAAAAATGCAAGTGAGGGACTCCTCACCTCAGAGGTAAATGTCGTGTCGAGTGACAAAGGAAATGAACCAAAGCAACCAGGAGGCAAGAAGAAAACGAAAGGGAAGAAAAAGAAACAGGAGGAGTCGTCTGCTGAAAAATCTTCTGCAAACCCTTATGGAGATAGCAAACCAAGACATACATGCTTTATATGCGATCAGGATCATTGGACGAGAGATTGTCCACATAAAGTGGAGCATAGAAAATTCTTGAAGAGTTCAAAAACCTCGGTTGTATTGACCGATCCGTTTCTGAATCTAGGAACAAATATGGTTGCTAATGATAATGCTTCGCCATCCCAAGTGCTAATGTTGTCCTTTTTGAAGAAGCAAAATGATGCTTTGATATCGACAAGGAATAAAGATTACGGGAATCCACAGCTTTCGAACAACAAGGATAATGATCAACCTAGTAGTTCGAAAACAACTTCGACCGAAGTTGTTCCACCCATCATTCCTGAGATAATGATAAAGCCGCCGAAGGGAGTAGTACACAAATCAACATTTAATCCTCATTCCAGAGTAGTACAACATTATAATATAGTGGAGGATCTGTCCCAACCGCCGTCTGCTATGTCGACACTTGAGGTACTAAAAAATTTCCCCTCCCAAAAGCAGGCTTTATTATTAGTGATAGGTGGGATTGACCCAATGGATTCCAATCTTGTGGCCTTTAATCACAAAGGATATGACCCTCAGTTACTAGCTCAACTAGCTTTCCTTATTCAAGTGAAATCCCTCAACAAAACTGTTCATCAAACAATTATTGATGAGGGGACATCTACATGTATTATGTCGATGAGTTGCTGGAAAACTTTAGGATCTCCACCCTTGTCACAATCGTCGACGACATTAAAAGAATTTGATGGACGAACATACACCCCATACGGGATTTGAAGTAACTTGCAAGTCGAACTGGGGGGAAAAACAGTAGAAATTGATGTTGAAGTTATCAACGGAAACCTCAATTACAACATCCTACTGGAAGGTCCTAGATATATGCTATGGCTACCGTTGTGTCGACCTACTTCAAGAAGATTGTATTTCCCTTCCAAGGAGAAATTGCAATCGTCGACCAACAAACATTTCTCCCCAACAGTTCACAAGTTACGGGAAGCATTCTGATTATCCATGGAAGCCCTCATTCGCTTCAAAATATCATAGTAGGCCTACTAAAAGGCCCTACACTAATGGGGACTTTTGTCCTACCACCTCCAATCAATTTGGTGGAAATGGCCATGGTGGGAACCTGCAATATTATATCTTCTATTCAAAAGATGTCCAAAAACGATATTAGCATGGATCATCTGCAGGTATTGCCTCCAAGCCCAATAGAAATATTGTGGCAATCAATGTTTTCGGCATGGGAGGCAAACCCAAATGAATGCTCATCAAGAATTTGGATAGATAGGTCTAAGGAATATGGCACCCCTTCAGATCCTTGGTCGTAAGTACATTCTACAGACGAAGGAATTGTTCAGTCAATGACGATTGACGGGGCACCATGGGAACATTACCACCATCGTTCCCATCTTCCGGATTGTAAGGAAGATAGCTCCAGTGACCTTGATCATCCCTCAGTTTTTTATTTTCTATAGAATACTATAAATACGGTGGATTCCAAACGAAACCTGTCCAATATTGAAGAGACTATCACCATAAATATCTTGACCAAAATAGATGTTGTAGAGAATATCCATGTCGACAAATCTTTTTCTTCTTCAGAACTGGAAATATATTACACTTTTTTTTTGCGAACTCAGATATGTCTTTGCTTGGTCATATGATGAAATGCTAGGCATTGACTCAAGCATAGTCAAACACGAAATTAAGATGTATCTAGATTTCAAACCGGCACAACAACGGCTCCTTCAGGTGCACCCCAAGAAGGCCGCTGCCATCAAGGCGGAAGTTGAAAAACTCCTCCATGCTGGTTTTGTTTACAAGGTTCCTCTAACCAATTGGGGATCGAATATTATTCCTATAATGAAAAATTAGGAAATGATTAGAGTGTGCATCGATTATAGGGATGTAAATCAAGCTTGTCCAAAAGACAACTACCCTACACCCTTCATTGACCAGATACTTGATGAATGCGCTGGATGTGAAATCTTTTCATTTATGGATGGATTTTCTGGGTATAATCAAATAAATATTCAACCACATGACCAGTAAAAGACTGCATTTATTTGTCCATGGGGCACATTCACATATCGCAAGCTACCCTTTGGTTTAAAGAAAGCAGGGGCAAAATTTTAGAGGGCAATGAATTATGCCCTTCATGACATCAAAAACATCGTTTAACCGTATCTTGACGATCTTCCGGCTCATTCGCGAAAGCAGACTGATCATCCGCAGCATTTGAGAGCAATATTTCTGTTGGCATTATGTTTCTGGTATGGCTATATGTTACAGATGTTGTACTTGATGGCAATGCCCATGGTAAGGCTCTCAATATGTTGAAAATTAAGAAGTGCGCAGGAGAACAGTTCAAAAGATGCGTACCTGCAGGTACACCATGAAGGGACTGTGGCCAGACACGCAGGTCAGCCATTCAGGAGGTGCGTACCCCCAGTGCACTCACTTCAAGGCAGAGAAAAGCACACGTGGGGTTTCTTATGTTTAATATTTGGTTTTTAGCTGACGGTATTTGTGTTATTATGGTTTTGTCTTGTGGTATTGATCCATGATTTTAGGAGGAGCTTGCCTATATAAAGCAAAGGAGATCCCTTGGCTAAGCATCTTTTGCAAATTGAATATCTTAAGATCTGAAATATTGGGTTATTGTTTCAAAAGCTTGATCTATATGAAAGTGAAGTGGAAAGCGAATCTGTGAAGGGTGATCTCTCGAGCGCATGATCAGATCTGGGCATCCGACTAACTGTAGCACACTGGTGATCTGCAAATTCAGCCCTAATCAGAAGTACAAAGGTGTTTAACGGTGCCTCTGCGTGGGTACGTAGAGCAGAAACAGGCAAACTGCGTGAGTATGCAGAGTATAAGAAGGGTAACTTCGTGGGTACGCAAAACAGAAGAAGGGTGATTGCGTGGGTACGCCGAAGCAGAAGAAGAAGGGTTGCGTGGGTGCGCAGTGCAAAAGCGGTTCAGGTGCGTACGCATAGTAAAAGTACGTGGTGCGATAGTCTTTCTCAGTGCGTGACTACAGTGGCAGTACGCGGCGCGATAGTGTATCTGGGTGCGTACTGTACGCAGCGCGGTAGAAGAAGCAGTGCGTGGGCACGTGGCACAGCAGAAGGAACTCTGCGGGTATACGCAAGGAAGCAGAAGGTGAAGTGCGTAGCGACGCAGGCCAGAGAAAGGAAAATTGCGTATCTGTCTCATGACTTTATGTTGACTAAATTTTTTTGTTTATAAGGTGTTCTGGGTTTAGTTCTATTTTGTTGATCTAGTTACTGCAGTTGACTGTGAAATCTACATGTACTTGATGATCATTTGATGTTTATGAAAATTGGTCCTTGTAAGAAAAGAAGTAGGGGGTTGTAGCTCCCTTCCAAGAGAGACTGGAAAACGAGAGAGAGTTGTAGCTCTCTGCAGGTTGCAGCCTGCGTACTGGCAAAGGACTGCACCAGTACAAGACCATTGTAAAAGGAGTTTCTAATTTGAAAGAAGATAGAGACATATTGCGGCAGGTGGTTTTCACCCACGTTGGATTTCCACCTTATATCTGGTGTTCTTTGATGTGACTATCTGTTTTTCTTGTTCATGCTCATTATTTTATGGTACTGATATGCAAAAAAAATAATTCAAAGTGTAAATAAGGAAGATTTGTTAAAAGACCTAGATAATACTGATTCACCCCCCCTCTCAGTATTATTTTCAACAATTGGTATCAGAGCAGGTCCTTCTGAGAAGCTTGATCTCTTGAAGGAAGATCTTTCATCATGAGAAACTACGAGAGGGAAGCATCTATCAGGCCACCGATTTTTGATGGGACAAACTTCAATTATTGGAAGGTAAGAGTTACTGCATATCTTCAATCTCTTGGTACGGATGTTTGGGATATCATAGAGACAGGCTACACTTTTCCTTCAGCTACTCCTACAGATGCGGCCAAAAAGAAGAAATATGAAACAAATGCTAAAGCAGTCAATACTTTGTTGGGATGCTTATCTCAAACAGAGTTTGTGAAAGTTATGCAATATAAATCAGCAAAAGAAATATGGGACAAGATTGTCTTGAGCTACGAAGGAGATGAACAGGTAAAGCGTGCTAAACTTGAAACTCTCAAGATTCAGTATGAGAATCTCAGGATGTATAATGATGAAAGTGTGACTAACTACTTTCTTCAGGTAGATGAGATTGTTAATTGCATGAAAACTTTGGGTGAAGAAATAAAAGAGGCTATTGTGGTTGAAAAGGTTCTAAGATCTTTGTCCCCCAAGTTTGAATCCAAAGTATCTGCAATAGAAGAAAAGGAAAATCTATGAACTCTTACTATGTCTCAGCTACATGGAATTCTAACTGCTTATGAAATGGGAATGGGAGGTCAATCAGATATAAGAGAAGTTGCTTTTAAGGCGTTAGGCAAAGGAGATTATTATGAAGCAAGTCACATACCAGAAGAAGAAGAAGAAGAATCAAATTTTGTCAGAAATCTTCAAAGGGGTTCTGGAAGGTTCAGAGGTAAGTTACCTTTTAAAGCTTTTCTTGTGGAAGAGTAGGTCATTATGCTGCAAAATGTCTTTATAAGGATAAAGGAAAGGAACCTGCTAGATGGAACAAGAAACAGGGTGCAAATAAGAAAAGCTACTACACTCATGAAGATAGTGATGGTCTATCAAATAGTGATGAAGATGAACGAGGTAATGAATATAACTATTAATGGCATTTGAAGATGATGATTATATGGATGCTATAGATGTGGATAACCTTTTTGAATAAATTACTAGACTCAAGAGATGTATAGAAGAAAAGAATATGATCATTGATACTCTACAATTTCAAATTGATGAAAAAGAAAAACATTTTGAAAAGTTAGAAGGTGAAATTGTTGCTCTTAGAAAGGAGATTGAGAAAACAAAAGCTATTAATCTTAAGTTTGTCAAAGGATCTGAAACTCTGGATGAGATTATCAATGTACAACGTTATCCTCTAAACAAGACAGGTCTGGGCTATAATGGAGAAACTTCTCAGGCATCCACTTCAAAAAGTTATCTTGATGCAGCAAAAAGGAGTGAGCAAAAGCACAATGGAGACTATCAGGTAAAGCAGGGACAAATTGCAAACAAAGGCTATCAGGGGCAATCTGTTTTAAGAGTGAACAAAAGCTACAACCAGGCACAGGTAAAGTCTTCTCAATTTGGTTCAAGAATGAATAACAATAGAGATTACAATCACTTGGCCGGTAGATTTGATAACCGCAGAAGT
>APFE030875298.1:36729-49004 GCA_000404065.3 Pinus taeda
ATGGTGTCTGGTGGATTATGGTTCTTCTTGGCAGATCTGGTTCATATTCAGGGGGAGCATGTTCTTAGGGGGAGCATAACCCTTTGCCCTTGATGTCAAAGGGGGAGAATGGCTGAAGTTTTTAAGGTTGCCATCAAGTCCAAAGGGGGAGATTGTTGGCATTATGTTTCTGGTATGGCTATATGTTACAGATGTTGTACTTGATGGAAACACCCATGGCAAGTCTCTCAATATGTTGAAAATTAAGAAGTACACAGGAGAACAGTTCAGAAGATGCGTACCCGCAGGTACACCGTGAAGGGACCGCGGCTAGACACGCAAGTCAACCGTTTAGGAGGTGCGTACCCCCAGTGCACTCACTTCAAGGTAGAGAAAAGCACACTTGGGGTTTCTTATGTTTAATATTTGGTTTTTAGCCGACGGTATTTGTGTTATTATGGTTTTGGCTCATGGTATTGATCCATGATTTTAGGAGGAGCTTGCCTATATAAAGCAAAGGAGATCCCTTGGCTAAGCATCTTTTGCAAATTGAATATCTTAAGATCTGAAATATTGGGTTATTGTTTCAAAAGCTTGATCTATATGAAAGTGAATTGGAAAGCGAATCTGTGAAGGGTGATCTCTAAAGCGCATGATCAGATCTAGGCATCCGACTAACTGTAGCACACTGGTGATCTGCAAATTCGGCCCTAATCAGAAGTACGCAGGTGTTTAACGGTGCCTCTACGTGGGTACGAAGAGCAGAAACAGGTGAACTGCATGGGTACGCAAAGCAGAAGAAGGGTAACTGCGTGGGTACACAGAGCAGAAGAAGGGTGACTGCGTGGGTACGCCGAAGCAGAAGAAGAAGGGTTGCGTGGGTGCGCAGCGCAACAGTGGTTCAGGTGCATACATACAGTAAAAGTACGCGACGTGATAGTCTTTCTGAGTGCGCGACTACAGTGGCAGTACGTGGCGCGATAGTGTATCTGGGTGCGTACTGTACGCAGCGCGATATAAGAAGCAGTGTGTGGGGATGCAGCACAATAGAAGGAACTCTGCGGGTATACACAGCGAAGCAGAAGGTGAAGTGCGTAGCGACGCAGGTCAGAGAAAGGAAAATTGCGTATCTGTCTCATGACTTTCTGTTGACTGAATTTTTCTATTGATAAGGTGTTCTGGGTTTAGTTCTGTTTTGTTGATCTGGTTACTGCAGTTGACTGTGAAATCTACATGTACTTGATGATCATTTGATGTTTATGAAAAGTGGTCCTTGTAAGAAAAGAAGTAGGGGGTTGTAACTACCTTCCAGGAGAGACTGGAAAACGAGAGAGAGTTGTAGCTCTCTACAGGTTGTAGCCTTCGTACTGGCAAAAAGACTGAACCAGTACAAGACCATTATAAAAGGAGTTTCTAATTTGAAATAAGATAGAGACATATTGCAGTAGGTGGTTTTCACCCACATTGGGTTTCCACCTTATATCTGGTGTTCTTTGATGTGACTATCTGTTTTTCTTGTTCATGCTCATTATTTTATGGTACTGATATGCAAAAAAAATAATTCAAAGTGTAAATAAGGAATATTTGTTAAAAGAACTAGATAATACTGATTCACCCCCCCTCTCAGTATTATTTTGAACAATTTCTATGTTGCCGACACTACAAAATATGACTCAATCGGCACAAATGTGTGTTTTGTGTCAATTCTAGTCGTTTACTTGGCTTCATGGTCTCAAAGGATAGGATTCGTCTCGACCCATGTAAGGTTCAGGCAATCATTAATTTGCCTCCACCTTCAAATTTGCTTCAGATTCAGAAACTCCAAGGGGAAAACAAACTTTCTGAGGAGGTTCATTCAAAATTATGTTGAACTTGCTAAAGGTTATACTTGTTTGTTGAAAAAAGAAGTAACCTTCATCTGGGATCAGGTCATGCAAGCTTCCTTTCATGCTTTAAAGGAATCCCTAATAAAAGCATCATTAATGTATGCTCCTGATTATAAAAAAGACTTTCACTTGCATCTGGCTGTAGCGAATACGACCATAGCAATGGTTTTAGTTCAAGAAGATGGTGGAATTGAACATCCTATATATTATTTAAGTCGAAACTTAAATGATACAGAAATGAAGTGCTCCTATGTTGAAAAGCTATCTCTCACAGCTGTTCAAGTGATACAGAGATTTTGACACTATGTCCTCCTTAGAAAAACTACCATTTTGTTAGATTGCAACCCCATGACTTATATATTGTCGCGACAGTTGATGGGGGGAAAATATTCAAAATGGATAGCAATTTCACAAGAGTTTGATATGGAATTCAAAAAATCCAAATCGAAGAAAGCGCTGGTTTTTGCGGAGTTACTCTGTGATCTCCCATCATCGTCCAATGGTGTAACATCTGAAGAAGCAATCATGGATGAATCTTTGTTTCTAATGTCTACAAGCAATCCACGGTATGGAGATATAATAATCTATCTCCAAACCCAAACATATAGGTCTAATACCTCACGCTTGGAACAACGACGCATTCGATACCAAGAAAAAGACTACATGATCATCGATGATACGCTTTACCGTCGTGGTATCGATATAGTTCTGCAAAGGTGCCTCACCCATGAGGAGGCCAAAAAAGTCCTGAATGATTGTCATTCAGGCACATGTGGGGGGCATCAATCTGGTTATGCTACAACTCAAAATATTTTACGAGCAGGATACTTCTGGCCAACAATGTTCAAATATTGCATAACCGCAGTCAGAAGTTGCCATGCTTGTCAAATATTTGATCGTAAAACCAGAATACCACCTGCACCTCCGAAACTAGTAGTTGTTGTTGGGCCATTTGCCAAATGGGGCATAGATTTCATGACATGTAACCCCACCTTGGTTGGGGGGCATGGGTATATCATAGTCGCGGTGGACTATTTTACCAAATGGGTCGAGGCGATGCCTACATTAAACAACAACAGCAAAATGGCTACCCTCTTCTTTTTCAATCATGTAGTCTCCAGATTCGGCGTTCCACAGGCCATAGTCATAGATCATGGATCACATTTTTGCAATCACATGATGGTTGAGTTGGCTACCAAATTAGGACTGTCCCATGATAGCTCTACTCCATATTATCCGCAAGCTAATGGACAAGTGGAGGCAATCAACAAGGTCTTGAAGCGCATGCTGCAAAGAATGATTGGAGTCCATAAACGGAGTTGGCACTTGATCCTGTACTCCACCTTGTGGGCATACCAGACATCGGTAAGGAATGCAACCAGGTTTAGACCCTTTCAACTGGTGTATGGCTTGGAAGCGATCTTACCAGTTCAGTGTGAAATCTCGTCCGTCAAGCTCACAGTCGATGTTCTCCCTGGAACTTCAAAAGAGGAGGCTTGTTTCTTAGAACTAATCCAATTGGATGAAACTCGTCATGATGCCACTTTGGCTAACAAAGCCCATAAGAAACAAGCTAAGACATAGTTCAACAAAAATGTCAAACCCCATGTCTTCTGAGAAGGTGACCTGGTCTTACTATGCGACCAGGAGTCCGATAAGTTGGGAGCAGGTAATTTTAAGTCTTTATGGATGGGCCCCTATATTGTTAAGCATGTATTAGCAAAAGGAGCCTACAAGTTAGTGGATTGTGATGGGATTCCACTGGAGCAACCCGACAATGAGTTGTATCTTAAGCGTTACTATGCTTGATTCAGTATAGTAACCCCTATGCTTTTGTTACATTTTTGTTTTTGCTAAGGGTAATTATTTTGGTTAGGTAATCCACTTTTTGCATTTGTTGCAGATGTCAAACCTACTGGAATCATTGGTGTGCCCTAGTATTGTAGCAATAATGCAACAACTCCTGGTACTCCCTTCCTTACTTTTATCAACCCGATAGTTCGTAACAAACTTGGAAGTGACGATACTATATGCACAAGTACTAGCTCTTGCCGCAGCTATCACTTGGTCAGCTGGCACAAGGCCGCTAGGAGCTTAGGACAACTTCTATGAGTTCTTAGAAGAAGAATTTGAACTGATGGATGAAATCTAACTCAAAGGAAGCTACTCTACTTGCGAAAAGAAACTGAAAAGCTGAGAGGAAATACAAACCCTAGCAAACCCTAATTTTACCAACTAGCCCTACTGATGCAAGAAAGAGGATGCAAGCTACTAAAAGAGATGCCATTGACTTCTAGGAAGGTAAAATGAATGTGTCTAAGCTACTTCTATAGTAAAATATGAAGGAAAAACATCTTTTTGTATTTTTGAGTAAGTTGGCGGAATTATTATACATGTGTTTTAACTGTTTTTTACTATGCAGAGGTGGATTGGCGAAAGTAAATGCCTGCAGGAGGTTGGGAAGGTTAGAAGAGGGCCTAAGGGGTCCCTAGCATCCTTCCAAAGAGTTTCACAGTGAACAGATCTCAAGAAATCACTTTTGTGAGCTTCTACAGGAAGTCTGCAGGGGTTCTAGAGGATGTTCTGTAATTTCTACAGGATGTTCCATAATTTCTACACGATGTTCTGAAAAGAGGATTTTGGAGGGTTGATGGAAGAAAAATGGTGGGAAAGTGGAAATGGAGGTTGTATAATGATGTTAAGGGGTCTAGGACATGGTGAATGAGGCTAAGGAGTGATTGGATTTGTTCAAGGATGGAGGGAGCAATGATGCACAAGAATGTAGAAACTAGGGAAAAGTGAGAAAACGTGGCAAATGAGAGGTAAGAATTTGAGTTAGAGGACGAAGCAGGTTACATGGATGGGGTAAGGATAGATGAGGAGGTATCACAGGTACTCTGCATGTTATTTCCCAAAACTGATTAGCAAAGGCTATGCAAACCAAAGACCTAACTACTTTAACCTAATTTGACCTAGAAACCATAAGCATGATGCACAACAGTTTATTGGCAGCAAATCACGTAAATCAACTATGGAAACCAAACAAGAATGGATCTGAGCATGTAATCACAACTAGCATCAATTTCTGCAAATGAGAATCTAACACTAATAATTGCATGATAAAGCAAAGACAATGTTTTTGGTGGCAGCAAGGACACCTTGGTCCCAGCTCATGGTCCCACTGAGGGAGAGGTGAGATCAGAGGTGCTTGATAGCCTTTTTCTGAAGATATTCTCTGTTATTAACCTATCAAATCAATCTAAACATGAAAAGCCTTTTTAATCAACAAAAGCAACCTAAATAACAAAACAAGATTTAAATCTAATTAGCTGATTTTATTCTAAGAATGCAGCAAAGACACATGAGAGTAAACAAAGGAGGTACTAGGAACCTGGGTTGGGCCCAAACCCAAGAGATAAAGCCTCCTAAGAGAGATTAGAGGTGGTGCAAAACCGGATTCATCTTTATTGATCAAAAGAATAGTTACATCCCAAAAACTGTCCACAAGGAAAAGCTTGAAAATGTGTTGAAATGCAGAGATAACCTACTGCCTAAAAAATGACTAAAAAATCACTAAAATCGAACTACAAACTAGCTAACTTCTGCCTACAAAGTGACTAACTAAAATGAGGCACTAAGCCTTCTTCGTTATACAAATTGAGGACCCCAATGGTCCTCCTAAACTTTAGGAACTCGGCTGCCAAAACTTGTAGTTAACAACAACATTACTAGCCCTTGCTCGGCTACCCTTGTGATAATTGATGTGGTGGCCCTTGGACTCCGAGCTGATGGTGGAGATTTTGAGGTAAGGGCTCATAAATGAAGGGGACACCTTCCTACAAATCCTCTCCCTAGGTCTTCCACGAATTTGGCTGCCAAGTGCTCATTAAAACCTTTGATTTTGTCTCAAAATTGACCAAACAAACTGCACAAAGCACCCATTAGACTTGTTGGCATAATGACTAACCCAATTCACTCTATTAGCATAAATATAATAAAAAAAATGCAATAAATTAATGAGAATGGTGGATTAAGTCGAATTAGGAGGCTAAATGAGCCGATATAATTATCCATTTTTGGGGCTCATCATCACCCCCCTACTGAAAGTGTTGCTCATCCTCTAAGCAACTAATCTATCTCTTCATCTTTGATGGCCTTGGTGGCCTCCCTATCATTCCAAGCTTTTGAAGTGATGTCCTCTTCTCAGTCATGAAACCATGCTTTTCTCTCTGCTTCTTCCCACTGCCTGTGCTCCTTTTCTTGTAGCAGTTTTGTTAGCGCCTCAACCTCAGCCTGTAGCTTGTCCTCTCTTTGTTGCTCATTAGATGTTTCCTTGTCTTTCCTTCTTCCTGTGATTGTTTGGTCACCTTTTCCTCCAATTTCTTGGTGCCTCTTAGCTTAGCCCGAGTTTCCTATAGAGAATTCTCAGCTTCTTGTAGAACTGTCTCAGCTTCCTGTAGAGCTAATTCGGAAGGTGTTACTCCCCAAACATCTGTCGCTGCAGAACCTATACCTTCTTCGACACCAGAAATATTTTACAGACCTGACGATCTACCTCTTTCGCTTGGATTGATTGCCCTAGAAGAGATTGTGGAGGATCCTCCATCTGGCACTCCATCGCAATTTGTAGCTGGGATCACCCTATATCCTTCTTCATTAGAAGTTAGTCTCCCATCATCGGAAGTTCCTAAAGAATCGCTAAGAAATATTTTTGATAGACTAAATATTTTGAACAATCGTCGACATCTAGGACTGTGTCATCTAACACAACAGCGGCAGAACTTCCTGCTGATACCCCGATAATGTTCATCGGCGTACCATTTGTCCCAACTAGCTCTCAATCGCTGGATGCAGTCCATCCAGGGGCTGTTTCGACAGTATGGTCTATTCCCGTTTGTTCGTCCAGAATAATATCTGGAATCTCTTATGTTGAGTCTCAACAAATTGATCCTTCACAGTGTCAATTTGGGCAATCCAGTCCCCAAAGGAAAATCATTCCTTTAAGCACTGGATTACCACCGTATGTAGGGCAGTATACCCTTTCATTGTCTCCTCTGGGAGAACAACCATGCGAGAGTTCACAACAAAATTCAGGTTATGCTAGAATTACATCTAGCAGTTGGGTGCCAATACTACCTCAACAACCAAGAGTTGTATAATCAATGCAACAAAGTTTACCTATGTCAAATATCCACACTATGCCGGCTATTATGACGGTGTCACAAGTACAAGCGTTTCCTATTGTATGCCAACCTCAGGTTTCTCAGGTCGTAATACAACAACCTCTTGTCCCTACGATGTAACCACAATCACTGACTAGTGGAATGACCCAGGTTCAAACAGGGACCATTACCCCTCATCTTGGTCAAACAGTCAGTACTGGACAATAGCTCATGGCTTCACAACCATGGCCAGTGCAATACCAACAACCGCAATTCCAACAAGCTTACTAAGGATCTGAGCAACAAGTATTTGCATGTAATGGGAATTCGTATATTCAAAACGATCAACATCAAGCATATCATAATGGTTATTCCCATCAACCTTACCAAAGTTACCAGCATCAAATGCAGTATGTTGGTATGCAAAGACCAGCTGCTCAGGCAATCCCATCTTACCCTGGGTATGCTTCACTCAACCTGAATCAACAGCTTCCTTTTGTGGTGACTTTAGAGTTACAAGATCTAAATCGACTAACGAATGATCCAATTGCTTACGTCCCTTGGTGGCCTGTGATTCCGAATAAACTTATGTCAGATATTCCTAAATTTAATAGAAATATGGGTGAAGACCCATTGAATCATGTGATGACCTTTCATCTGTGGTGTTCATCAAACACTCTCAACGATGATTCGATCAGGCTTCGCCTTTTTCAATGAACGTTAACTGGTCTGGCAGCAAAATGGTATATCGAATTGCCTAGACTTTTGTTTGATAACTTCAATGCCCTAGACAAAACCTTTTAAACCCATTTTCAGTTACCCATAAGGTATGAAACGGGAACAGAACTTCTTACCAATTTGAAGCAAACGACGACCACTCACATATCCGATCATATTCATGAGTGGCGACGTAGTCGTAGAATGGTAAAAACATATGTTCTTGATCAGTTGTTGGCTGAATGGTTTATTAAGTCATTGTTACCATCTATTATAGAAGATGTGGCAAAGGGAGGGGTCGTCATTGAAGAGAAAGTTATTTCTCATGCATAATATCTAGACGTGATCTATACTCAGTATGGCATGCTCTATGATAAAATCCCTGATGCTCCTAGACCGGATTTTTCCGTTCCTCCTAAATCGAGCAAAGACTCTCATGCCGACGATGGCGTAATAGGTATGACAACCACGAAAACCGTAAAGGATACATCAAAGAAGGCTCGTATGGCTTCAAGTAAAAATGCAGGTGAGGGACTTCTCGACTCGGAGGTAAATGTCGTGTCGAGTGACAAAGGAAATGAACCGAAGCAACCAGGAGGCAAGAAGAAAAAGAAAGGGAAGAAGAAGAAACAGGAGGAGTCGTCTCCTGAAAAATCTTCTGCAAACCCTTATGGAGATAGGAAAGCAAGACATACATGCTTTATATGCGATCAGGATCACTGGACGAGAGATTGTCCACATAAAGCGGAGCATAGAAAATTCTTGAAGAGTTCAAAAACCTCGGTTGTATTGACCGATCCGTTTCTGAATCTAGGAACAAATATGGTTGCTAGTGATAATGCTTCCCCATCCCAAGTGCTAATGTTGTCTTTTTTGAATCAGCAAAATGGTGCTTTGATATTGACATGGAATCAAGATTACGGGAATCCACAGCTTTCGAACAACAAGGATAATGATCAACCTAGTAGTTCGACAACAACTTCGACCGAAGTTGTGCCACCCATGATTCCTGAGCTAATGATAAAGCCGCCGAAGAGAGTAGTACACAAATCGACATTTAATCCTCATGCTAGAGTAGTACAACATTATAATATAGTGGAGGATCTGTCCCAATTGCCGTGTGCTATGTCGACACTTGAGGTACTGAAAAATTTCCCCTCCCAAAAGCAGGCTTTATTATTAGTGATAGGTGGGATTGACCCAACAGATTCCAATCTTGTGGCCTTTAATCACAAAGGATATGACCCTCAGTTACTAGCTCAACTAGCTTTCCTTATTCAAGTGAAATCCCTCAACAAAACTGTTCATCAAACAATTATTGATGAGGGGACATCTACATGTATTATGTCGATGAATTGCTGGAAAACTTTAGGATCTCCACCCTTGTCACAATCGTCGACGACATTAAAAGAATTTGATGGACGAACATACACCCCATACGGGATTTGAAGTAACTTGCAAGTCGAACTGGGGGGAAAAACAGTAGAAATTGATGTTGAAGTTATCGACGGAAACCTCAATTACAACATCCTACTGGAAGGTCCTAGATATATGCTATGGCTACCGTTGTGTCGACCTACTTCAGGAAGATTGTATTTCCCTTCCAAGGAGAAATTGCAATCGCCGACCAACAAATATTTCTCCCCAACAATTCACAAGTTACGGGAAGCATTCTGATTATCCACGGAAGCCCTCATTCGCTTCAAAATATCAGAGTAGGCCTACTAAAATGCCCTACACTAATGGGGACTTTTCTCCTACCGCCTCCAATCAATTTCGTGGAAGTGGCCATGGTGGGAACCTGCAATATTATATCTTCTATTCAAAAGATGTCCAAAAACGATATTAGCTTGGATCATCTACAGGTATTGCCTCCAACCCCAATAGAAATATTGTGGCAATCAATGTTTTCGTCATGGGAGGAAAACCCAAATCAATTCTCATCAAGCATTTGGATAGATAGGTCTAAGGAATATGGCACCCCTTAAGATCCTTGGTCGTAAGTACATTCTACAGACGAAGGAATTGTTCAGCCAATGATGATTGACGGGGCACCATGGGAACATTACCACCATCGTTCCCATCTTCCAGATTGTAAGGAAGATAGTTCCAGTGACCTTGATCATCCCTCACTTTTTGATTTTCTATCAAATACTGTAAATACGGTGGATTCCGAGCAAAACCTGTCCAATATTGAAGAGACTATCACCATAAATATCTTGACCAAAATAGATGTTGTAGAGAATATTCATGTCGGCAAATATTTTTCTTCTTCAGAACTGGAAATATATTGCACTTTTTTTTTGCGAATTCAGAGATGTCTTTGCTTGGTCATATGATGAAATTCTAGGCATTGACTCAAGCATAGTCGAACACGAAATTAGGATATATCTAGATGTCAAACCAGCACAACAACGGCTCCTTCAGGTGCACCCCAAGAAGGCCGCTGCCATCAAGGCGGAAGTTGAAAAACTCCTCCATGCTGGTTTTATTTACAAGGTTCCTCTAACCGATTGGGGATCGAATATTATTCCTATAATGAAAAATTAGGAAATGATTAGAGTGTGCATCGATTATAGGGATGTAAATCAAGCTTGTCCAAAAGACAACTACCCTACACCCTTCATTGACTAGATACTTGATGAATGCGCTGGATGTGAAATCTTTTCATTTATGGATGGATTTTCTCGGTATAATCAAATAAATATTCACCCACATGACCAGTAAAAGACTGCATTTATTTGTCCATGGGGCACATTCACATATTGCAAGCTACCCTTTGGTTTAAAGAACGCAGGGGCAAAATTTTAGAGGGCAATGAATTATGCCCTCCATGACATCAAAAACATCGTTTAACCGTATCTCGACGATCTTCCGATTCATTCGCGAAAAGAGACTGATCATCCACAACATTTGAGAGCAATATTTCTGTTGGCATTATGTTTCTGGTATGGCTATATGTTACAGATGGTGTACTTGATGGCAACACCCGTGGCAAGGCTCTCAATATGTTGAAAATTAAGAAGTACGTAGGAGAACAGTTCAGAAGATGCGTACCCGCAGGTACACCATGAATGGACCGCGGCCAGACACGCAGGTCAGCCGTTCAGGAGGTGCGTACCCCCAGTGCACTCACTTCAAGGTAGAGAAAAGCACACGTGGGGTTTCTTATGTTTAATATTTGGTTTTAGCCGACGGTATTTGTGTTATTATGGTTTTGGCTCGTGGTATCGATCCATGATTTTAGGAGGAGCTTGCCTATATAAAGCAAAGGAGATCCCTTGGCTAAGCATCTTTTGCAAATTGAATATCTTAAGATCTGAAATATTGGGTTATTGTTTCAAAAGCTTGATCTATATGAAAGTGAAGAGGAAAGCGAATCTGTGAAGGGTGATCTCTCGAGCGCATGATCAGATCTGGGCATCCGACTAACTGTAGCACACTGGTGATCTGCAAATTCAGCCCTAATCAGAAGTACAAAGGTGTTTAACGGTGCCTCTACGTGGGTACGTAGAGCAGAAACAGGCGAACTACGTGGGTACGCAGAGTAGAAGAAGGGTAACTGCGTGGGTACGTAGAGCAGAAGAAGGGTGACTGCGTGGGTACGCCGAAGCAGAAGAAGAAGGGTTGCGTGGGTGCGTAGCGTAAAAGCGGTTCAGGTGCGTACGCATAGTAAAAGTACGTGGTGCGATAGTCTTTCTGAGTGTGTGACTACAGTGGCAGTACGCGGCGCGATAGTGTATCTGGGTGCGTACTGTACGCAGCGTGGTAGAAGAAGCAGTGCGTGGGCACGCGGCACAGCAGAAGGAACTCTACGGGTATACGAAGGGAAGCAGAAGGTGAAGTGCGTAGCAACGCAGGACAGAGAAAGGAAAATTGCGTATCTGTCTCATGACTTTATGTTGACTGAATTTCTCTATTGATAAGGTGTTCCGGGTTTAGTTCTATTTTGTTGATTTGGTTACTGCAGTTGACTGTGAAATATACATGTACTTGATGATCATTGATGTTTATGAAAAGTGGTCCTTGTAAGAAAAGAAGTAGGGGGTTATAGCTCCCTTCCAAGAGAGACTGGAAAATGAGAGAGAGTTGTAGCTCTCTGCAGGTTGCAGCCTGCGTACTGGCAAAGGACTGCACCAGTACAAGACCATTGTAAAAGGAGTTTCTAATTTGAAAAGAAGATAGAGACATATTGCAGCAGGTGGTTTTCACCCACATTGGGTTTCCACCTTATATCTGGTGTTCTTTGATGTGACTGTCTGTTTTTCTTGCCCATTATTTTATGGTACTGATATGCAAAAATAATTCAAAGTGTAAATAAGGAAGATTTTTTAAAAGAACTAGATAATACTGATTCACCCCCCCTCTCAGTATTATTTTCAACAATTGGTGTTAGACCAGGTCCTTCTGAAGAAGCTTGATCGCTTGAAGGAAGATCTTTCATCATGAGCAACTACGAGAGGGAAGCATCTATCAGGCCACCAATTTTTGATGGGACAAACTTCAATTATTGGAAGGTAAGAGTTACTGC
>APFE030875298.1:54692-99044 GCA_000404065.3 Pinus taeda
GGAACCTGTGGAGGTTTCCTGGGCTAGGAATTTGTTTCCTAGTTGGCTGGGAGGTAAATCCGGTTGGGTCGGTGAGAAGGAGCATTCAACTGGAGCTATAAGACAAAGGTATCATCATCAACCGCCAGAACAGGTATTTTTCCATGAACTGCTCTTGTTAAATTGATATCAATGAAATGCTCACCTTAATTTATGTTGCTTATGATAAAATGATAAGATGTTAAATGTTTAAAGCTTTGTGAGAAGGTCAGCAAGCTCCTTTTATTACTTTTAAATTAACAGGAAAATAGATCTGTTAGTGTATAATAGATTGCGGCTCTAATAATTTGAATCGGGTTCTTACACATAAGACAAGGGGTCTCATCATGAGCCAACTTGTTCAGTTAGACTACAACCAGTGAATGGCATTGTCAAACAGCTGGCCACCAAACCAGGGCAATGGCTTTTTATCTTGCAAAATAATAAAAAAGAATACAAAATATGAAGGCATATTTTTGGATTCATTCTTTTATTATACTCTGAAATGGATGGGACAATGGACAATCAAATGGTTAAAAGGTATCCATGTTGAGACTATGAGCGTTTGCTGGCAGCAAAGGATTTACCTATGACAAAGGAGTCATTAAAAAGCTAAGTTGGAAAGGTTATTTGTTTTATTATCAACCAATAAAGGATAATTTAAAACTTAGAATGTATTTAATTTTAACAAGAGAAGGAACTAGCAAAAATAGCTCTTATTCAATTCAGAATCTATGTACATAGCTATATTAGAATTTTCCTCTTTGGTAAGATTTCTATATAAAGAAAGTCTAAGTATTTCAACATTTTTCAAAGATAACTATTTCTCCCAGTGAATCGCCAATTGTTGTGCTGTACAACAACCCCCCATTTCATAAAATTTTATCTTTAACTATAATATGAAATGGATCCCTTTTTTTTAGATTTATGAATAAAATTGGTATCAACTCATCCTTCATCAAAAGGTTCGAAGGAAACAATACATTATTAACCTTTTGAACAAATATAAAATGGTCTTAAGAAATAAATATTTAATTCTTTATTATTGCGATAAAGCGATCGCAAGATCGCATATCGCAACAACAAGGGATGAATAACAAAAAGACCCATTGGTTTACCCCGATCCGAAAAGTGAATAACTATCGGATATCGGGAAAGGCAAGCAAATATAACAAAAGTCCCTCGCACTTTTCTACGATGCGATATCGCTATCGGCAATCGGGGAATGTAGCACACACACATTAAAGACGCCTTTTAAAACTCCCGATGCGAATAAGCTATATCGCCATCGGGGATCGGGGATTTTGCAATGACAAATATTACCACTTGAGCATTTCTTCGATTCTGATTGCAATAAAGCTAAGCGCGAATTTCAAAAAAAGATTGAAAAGGCTTGGGTATATTATGTTAGATTATTATTAAAAGCTTTCCCGTTCCTGATAGCGATTCACTTGTGATTAACCGCAAAAAATCAAAGCCACACTTGAAGGAATCATTCGGCGAATAAACGATATGATGGGCATTTAAATGATTGACAGGATTAAGTGGCCAATTAATGGAGCAGTTATGCCGAAATCTCCTTAGAGATTGTATCCGCGGCAGTATTATTTTAATCCTTCATTATTCATTAATTGATATAACTCTTTAATATTTGGCTCGCACCACCTATTCTCTGTATTATGTTCATTTTATCTCCTGCGCAGAGCTCTGCCGAAGCAACAAATTTAAACCAAATGGGGAAGAAATCCAAGAGATTTGCAGCAGCTTCAGCTCCCACAGTAACAGGACAATCTACCGCTGATCCAGGACCAAGCAAGAAAGGATTGATTTCAGACACTACCTGTCTTGGCCTCGGCAACACTAGCTAGCAAAGCATCTACAATCTAGTTGAAGCTAAAGAGCCTAAAACGGTATCAGTGCAAGCTACTGCAGGTTCAACCAGAAAGTCAGAGGCTACCCTAAAGGATTTAGCCGACTCCTACCTACACCGAATAGCAACTCGAGAGAAAATTATTCCATATACAAATGTAGTGAGGTGGGCAGTTGAGGAAATCCCTGTTACAAATAGAACATTTTGCACAATCGACGGGAGAGTCTTCGGCTCGTTTCAACCTAATGATTTGAGAAAAATGTACCACTTTCCTAAACCAAAGAAGAAATACAACAAAGCATTTCTGGAGAAGTTCCAGGATGAGAATGAAACTGAATCAGCACCTATTCGGGAAAGGAGACAGAACCCCACAAGGCACAAGCATGAATCTTTCGGTAAGTACTCTGTCGATTCATTATGTTCTCCTTATTGTTACGTCGGTGCAATGATGTGTAGGATTTGGGGATTACATGATTCCGCTAAATTCTCAATTGAAATGGTTCCTTTAATGGAAGTGGCAGTCAATAGTGAGATAATGGATTGGGGAAATATATTATCTGATAAGTTAGTCACTGCTATTCTTGAGTTTAAAAATAAAACTCGTGTCACCAATAGGTCTATTCCTCCATTCTATTATAGTGCTTATATTTTAGATACTCTTTGTTTCAACTCTGAATTTCCTGTGCTGGGGTGGAGATGGACTCCACAAGACCCCATGCCGATTCACATTTATCACTAGAAGCTGTGGAAAGCACATTATAAGGACCACCTGTATCAAGTTTGTAATGATTTTATGTTCCCCATTTACTATGCCATTTTTGACACTCCTGCTCTGAAGATTTCTTCACAAGCAAAGATTGACCTAACTGCTCTGGGAAACTGGTTCAGAGAGGATAAATTCACATAGATAAGAGTTTTCGGCAACCTTGCAAGGCCTCATGTCCTTCCCTTGTACATACCCGACAAGCTATTGGCTAGAGAATTAGCCTATCAGATTACGTTTGCAGGAGCAACCAAGACTCTGAGGACCTCAAAGAAGCAAGTTTAGCCTCCTTTTCCTCTAAGGTGTGGTGTTTATACTATGCATGACTATAAGCATGCAAATAAGGAAGAAAAAAATATAAATATGCTAAATCTCGCCACCATTCCTAATAGGCGATTTGACCCAAGGAAAATCGTCTATAATGTACTTGAACAAGAAAAATTCACAAAGTTTGATCATAATGAAGACGGTTTTGATGACTTATTTTCTTCAGCGGAGTCATTATTTTAGGTCCAAACACTAGCTAAAATGAGATATAAAAACGAAGGGTTAGTAGAATTCAATAAACTCAGAGAGCAGAGGTTGCAAACTCTGCCTCTGGATTTACTAGCTACTACCCCGATGACACAATCAAGCGAGCCTGAACAACGACTCACCAACAAACCTCCTGCTACATCAAAGATTCTGGAGGAAGTATAGAGGAAAGAGCAGGAGGAAGCACAAAGGAAAGAGCAGGAGAAAATACAGGAGGAAGACCAGAAAAAGGAGCAAGATAAGGGCAGTAAGGATGTCAATGTAGATACCCGGATTGATCCGAAATTGCTCCAAGAATGGCAGTGATTTGACTCCATCATAAGCAATCTGGAAGGTCCAAAAGGTGTCGATACACCCAAAGCAACAGATACATAGGATACAGCGTCAACAAAGGTCCCAAGTGAAGGAACCAGCGGCCTACCCCCTAGTACAGACTTAGAAATAATTCCAAAAGATCCCTCAGATAAAATCATTTTGCAGGTGGAGAATATACATCCATTAGATGTCTTTTACAGCCCAAAACACAGGGCCGTAGTAAAGCGACAGCAGAAAAGGAGAAGGCTTGATCAACCTTCCATGTTCCCAGAACAAACAGAGACAGCCAACGTAGTTTGGAAAGAGGAGTTTGATCCTTCCGATGACCTAACGAAGCTTTCCCAGTATGTCGGAGCCTATTCAGTGACCACCATGGAAAAGGCATTGGAAGTGAGTAATCTACTAAAAGAAAAAGACCAGGCAATTATTTTGTTGCAAACACAGCTGTCGGAGGCACAACAGAAAGTTGAACAATTAGAATAGCAATTGTCAACACAGCAGCAATTAAATAATCAACTGAATAAGCAGTTACTTGAAGAGAAACAGAGAGTAGATTCAAGCGCAATTCAAAAGCAGAAAGAATTATCAGAAGCATTGGCAAAATTGAAGACGATGAATGAACTAATGGCGAAAACAAAAGATGAGCAAATTGCTCAGCTATCACTTCAAATAGAGAAGTTCAAGAGTCTTCCACAATCTGCCAATTTTAGAACAAAAGTGTTGCAGATTAATAAAGCATTGGTGACACAAATAAGACTGTTGTGTCATAATATTTCTCAGGTTGAGCCCCTTTGTGATATAAAAGCATCGATAATCGATAAATCAGTTGATGCTAGATAGGATCTAGAGCAGGCCAACGAGACCTTGACAAATTTTCTTACTTGGCAAGACACCAGTGAGGGACAGGCAGCAAATCTGCCCAAAATACTAGAATCACATAAGGAAATCCTATTCTTAGAATGGCAGTCCCAGTTGATGAAGGAAGAGAGAGAAGTTTCTAGATGTAAATTATCCACAAGTAACTTGATTGAATTAATCAATAACACTCTCTATTTATCTAATATGATTTCACAATGTACACCAGGTAAATTTCTATCAGCTAAAACATTGGAGCAAGCATGTAATCAGGAGCTGGGAAAGAATGAAAGGTTAATTGCAGGTATTCAAAGTTTAACTTGCGACACCTATTGGTTGTTCCTAGTAAAACCATACAGCCAGAGAACCGCCCTCAAGTGTTTAACAAATGCAATCGGTTGTATCATTCCCGATATACACGATGCCACATACTCAGCTCAGCTCCATTCTCGTCTCAGCCGCCCTCTAGAATTGGAACCGATGCTTGCAATCTGCCAACTCAAATCAAAGGGAAAACAGCGAGAGTGATGAATCATGCTGTCGACTACCAACAAACTTGATGTGGAGAATATATTCAAGATCTAGTTGTACCAATTAAATAGAATTTTATTTTTGTAGTTAGTTAGTTTAATTAAGTATTTATAGACCCTTTCATGCATTTAGAAAGGGTCCTCAGTTTTCGTATAAGATTCAAACTTGGAAGTTGCACTACTGTACTTCCGGTATATTTTTTATAAAGACTGGGCCAATTATTCCAAATTTTAACGACGAAGCTTTTATGTGGATGTGCACTATTGCCTTTATATGAAAGTATCTCTGAGTTGAAAGAAGGAATTCAAATTGCGATTGATATTGGGAATGATTTACAGCACATATGGTACTACTATCTATGATCTGAATTCATTCTTTTATGTGAATTGTTATCTGATTACTCTTGCTATTATTGAATATATGTATGTGTTTTCAACAACATTCTTTATATTTTTCACTGTTGGATGTTTAAAGGATGTTATTATTTTAGTCATACATGTATCAGTAATATATAGAAGATAAGTGTAACGATGTTTTATTAATTACTTTGTTCAACTATTTGAACAAAGCAATTATTATATGAATGAATGACTTTGTTTAGCAAATAGAGTCATCTATATGCTTATTTGTGAATAGGGATTATCAAACGTTGCACTTAGAAATAGAAATTCCCGGGATATAATAGTTATTCATATTTTTGCTTTTTAATCATTCATCCATTACCATTTTATAGAAAACCAATCACTCATCCATCCCCTTTTATTCATCATTGGGAAACCGGTCCCATTATCTCCAGTCGGAGCCACCACACCAAATGGAAAAGGAGCTGCATTAATGTCCGGACCAGGTGGTTTTCCCCGATGTTGTTGCAACGATTTTCGAGGCATCAACAGGTCCTAAGCATGGGCCTTAACTGGATATGGTTCCACTACATATGTCCTATTATATGGTACCCTCTTAATGGGTATTATAGTGATTAGAATTTTCCAGATTACCATGTAAACCAGGATTTTGCAATCCTTAAATAGAAAAACAGTTTTAGGCTATATAAGGAAGAAGTTTATCCTACTTATTCTTTGACACAACTGCACCTCAATCAGATTATTGCATGAGGACATGCAAAAAGGTAAGCATGAGAGTATGTTGGGCCGTGGTAAATGTATGTTTTATCCTCATATTAGCTTAATTAATTATTCATCTTTATGTGCTTATCTTCATTTTAGGAATAAATATAGAAGAAAAAATTGCAGAAGTTGGATAAAATCGATCATTAATGAATTGGGTAAATCTGGACGTGAAAAACTAATTTTTTCTATCTTTATATGCAGGAACATAAATTGAACGTTTGTTGTTCAAACCACAGAACAACAATGATCAAGAAAGGAAAAGGACAATGTCTCGATTACGGAGGACAATGGAAGACTAGGAGAACCAACTCTATTCTGTGATGAAATCAGATTGTCGGGTGCAAAATCCTTAGGATCTCCTGATCCTGAGGATTCACATTTATCTGTTTGTCTTTCCTAGCTTATATGAAGCCACCAGGTGAAAGGAATAGCTAGTTAGAAATTTCAAGATTGTAACTATTCATTTTTGACACAGAGTACTTTCATTATTGTGACGTTGTAACTCTATTATCAAGTTTAATGAAGAATACTTTGTTTTACCTATAATCACATTCTGAGTGTCTTTTGGCAGTGACTTTTGGAGACTTTGGGCCTAGTCGATAGGAGATTTACTGCTTTAATTGTGTCATATTTATTTCTGCTTATTCTTACAATTGTTTATTACTGTTATTCCATGAAATTAGAATTATTCTGATTACTATGAGTATTGATTACTGTGATCTTCTTTTATCGTTCAAACTAGATTCTAGATCCTGCTATGTTTTACGTTTGCATGTTAATCTTTACTTAATTGATCAGGTTAGTTTAAGTATTTCATTGTTTTTCATTCTGAAGTAGTGTTACCAGAGATCTAAATCTTAAAGTTGATTGCTTTCTGTGAGATGTTTAAATAGTTACTCATTGTTCATTTGTTGTAGCTTTCCTTCATGCCAAACAAATTATTGTCTATACTAGTTAGATTTGATAAGAGTGATTCCTTTTACTTGCATTCTGATTCAGTTCTCTGCATAATAGATTAAAGTAGATTTAAAAATGCTTTAAAGATTTCTTTCAGAATTGTTTTGGATTGAACTTCGAGAATTAGATATTAATCATTGCAACAATTCTAAATCATTTCATTATGAATTAGTCTCTAAAATCACTTGCATAGACAATTTTGAACACTCTTGAAATAAATAGACTTGCCTTGGTTTGATAACTAATATAGGTATTAAGGTTGCTTTTAATGGTCATCTTAATGCACCAACATTGGTTACCTTGGCTTTCCCTTTCCATGAAGGGATATACAATGGGAACCATGTGATAGACTCACCCTCCTCAACATCTAGTTCCTAAATGCCATCGCAGAGCTCTTTTGCTTCCAAATCCACTAGTTCTTCTAGATGCTTTTCCTTTTCCTTCCTTTTATTTTGTCAAACCTCTGGGTTCTTCCTCGGTGACTGCCTCACTAGTACAAATTTCTTCTTCTTCTCCTTAGTAGCCAATTTCTTTGGCCTAGACAACCTCAATGTTGTAGGCACAGAAGGTGCAGCTTCCATGGACACAACTTCAAGGCCTTCCTCTTGAGAAACATCAGCTTCAGAACTGACTGACTCAAACATTTTTTCAAGGATAATCTTCTAGTTCCACTCAGGTAAGGTTACAAATATCGAGCTTGAAGCTAAATCCTCCCAAACCTATTGACTCATATAGCAGGAGAAAGAGGACTCATACACAATCATCAGAAGGAAAAGTGTTCTTCGATAGACTAACATGCCAAACTTATAGGTGGTTTCAAATTCAAATCTGAATGTTCCCTCCATTTTCTGACCATAAATGCCACTTTGGCAGCATATCTCCAAATATTTTCACCATAAATTTCACCTACCCACTCATTCTAATGGGATTTTTGTTATACAATCATGAACAGTAATTGCAACGACTATTTTTGGACCTGGCTGCGTGGCACCACCCCCTGTGGTGCAACTTGTCCATGACATCTTCGTCTGTCACACTACTTGTGTCTGTTGCACAACCACCTTACTATATTTTCCTCCTCTTCGGGTAGTTTATTTTATAGTCATGCTCTTCCTTGCAACTCTCCTGGAGCGCTAAGACTATCCTGCGAACATATAGTCATTCCGTGGGGCTAGGATCCCCTACATACAAATTCAACCGCCTTCCATTCACTCTACCAGGGAATGGCTCCCCATTCAGCTTTACAAGATGAATTGTGCCACCATCCATGATCTCCTTAACAACATATGGCCCTAACCAATGCATTTTAAATTTCCCCAGAAACTTTGTGAGCTTACTATCACATAGAAGCAACAAATCATCCACCTTGAAATTGTGCAGCTTAATATGCCTATCATGTCAGGATTTTTCTTGTTCCTTCTGCACTTGCTGGTGAAATACTGCAAGAAAGTGATCTTCTTCTAGCTCTAGCAACTACGCGAGCCATTCCTCCTAGGTCTCGCGATCCGCCATCTCTATCAAGGTTGCAATACATAGGCTTGGCACAATATACTCCATAGGCATTACTGTCTCAAACAAATAGACCGACCTAAACAGAGTTTGGCCTGTCAACTTCTTGCAGGTCATTTAATATGTCCATAGAACTTCTGGTACGTGCACATCCTTGTCATTCCTTTGTGCATTGCAAATCTTTGCCAACACATTCTCTAGAATCTTATTGAATGCTTCCATAGTACCATGGGCTTGGGGATGATAGGGTGTAATGTTTTGATGGTATACCTGGAATTCTTCAAGCATCACGCTGATTGTTTCATTCAGAAAGTGTGTACCCCTATTACTCATCAATACCTTAGGGAACCCAAAGCGTGTCAAGACATACTTGAACAAGAACTTCATGTTAGTGGCAATAGAACAATCCTTCACTGGTTGCGCTTCTGCCCATCTTGTTAAGTACTTTATTGCGTAATAATATACTGTGTGCCCGTCTCCTTTCCTGGTGGTTGTATTGGTCCTATAAAATCAATACCCCACTTATCAAATACTTGCAATGACACCTAAGGGTTTAGGGGAAATTCATCTTGTCAAAAAGGCTTTCACGTCCTTTGGCAAGCATCGCATGCATTGCAGTACACCTTAGAATCCCTATGTAATGTCGGCCAACATAAACCTGCATGCAAAATCATTTTGCGGAGTCGTTTTTCCTGCATAGTGTCCTCTCGTCGCTCCTTCATGTGCTTCAGTGAGGATACTAGCACGCTCAAACTCTGGAACATACCTTTGCAGTATTTAATATATTCCCATCTTATACAAGTGACCCAAAATCACCGAAAAATCTACAGAGCGAACCATTAATTCCTTCTTTTGCTGAGTGGGATACCCATCCAAAGATGTACCCGTGGTTAAAAACTAGATGATATCAACAAAATGGTCATCTGTAATGCGCATAGAAAAGAGATGTGGATCCGACAATCATTCCTCCAAAATATTTGGTTCTTCACCTATTTCAATCCTTGACAGGTGGTATGGTCCTACATTTAGCCTTCCAGGCTTCACAATTACTTCAAAGTCATACTCCTAAAACAACAATAACCATTGGCAGATCCCCCCCCCCCCCAACACAGGATTATTTACCATGTACTTCAGTGCAGAGTGACATGTATACATTTTAAAATGTGCGCCCAACAAATAGTGCCAAAACGTTTGCAACACGTAGACCATTGCCAACCCTTCGTGCTCTGTAGTGGAATAATTCTTCTCACCCTTTGATAACTTTCTTCTTGCGAAAGCTATTAGATGATCAATTTCTTCTTCTCTTGCCTAGGTCAATACCACTCCAAGTGCAATGCAAGAGGCATCCACATGTACATGGAATTCCTTCTTCCAATCTAGGAACATCAAGATCAACGCAGTCACCATATTCTTCTTCAATACATCTAGGTTGCGTTGAAATTCTTCGTTCCAACAAAACTTTGTGTCTTTCTTCAATAAATTTTCCATCGACACAGATATTTGAGCATATGCCTTGACAAACTTCCTATAATACCCAGTGTGACCCAATGTCACCCGTAGCTACTTTACATTCTCGGGATCTTCCAAATTCACAATCACAATGATCTTCGATGGGTCCACCATCAATCCTTTCTTACATACTACATGACCAAGCAATATTCCAAAGGGCACACAAAATATGCACTTCAACAAGTTCAACATGATCTGATATCTTCGACATGTATCTAGCATCAAGCACAAACTTGCAACATGGTGTTTCAGCAATCTAAACACAGTCTAATCGTCAAAACAAACCTCTAAAAATTTGTGAATAAACTCATTAAACACTGCGATTACTACCCGAGAGAAGATTGCACGTGTGTTCTTCAGTCCGAATGGCATTACTGTATATTGAAAGCAACCCCACTCTGTCGCAAAGCTTGTATTTCTTTGATCTTTTGGTGTGATCTTAATTTGATGGTATCTTGAGAACCCATCAATGAAAGGATAAGCCTCATGTCCTCCAACATTATCTAACACTTCATCTGGTAATGGTGTTGGAAATAGATCATGCACACATGCATTATTTAGCTTTCTTAGGTCTATGAATATCCTAATTTAGCCTCTTTGTTTCTTTTCTTGGACAACCATTGGGCTCACACAACCAGATTATTCTATTGGTTCGATAATTTCAGCATCAATCATTTTATCAAGCTCTTGGTGCACCTTTTTTTATACCTCTGATTGAGCCAATAAGGTCTCTGTTTGATGGGCTTCACGTTAGGTTTCAAAGTGATTTTCATTACACCCAAATCTCCTACTATCCCCTTCAGATCTGAGAACTTTTTTGGGAATAGATCTTGGTATTCGCACAGTAGTTCGGCCACCTTATCATCTGTATCTTGGTCCCAAGAGTCTCCTATCTTTGCAAACTTAGGCTCTGCTTCAAATCCAATATTTACTTGTTTAGCTTTCAGAGGCTCTTATATCTCTGGGTCCTCAGCTTTCGATCCTTCGACTTCACGATGTCCTTTTATCTCTAGGATGTTAATATTCTATGGGTCATCTTATTCCTCTTAAGCAGTCACATTGTAACATTCCAACACATGGTGTAGCTGTGTACCCCCATTCGGCTGAGTCAATTCTACCGGTTCCTTAGGCATCTTGAATATAGCTACTTTTATCTCCTGGAGTGCTTCATCAATGCATTCAAACCCATCCTCAAAGCTGAAAGTCAATAAGAAAATTTATCTTAAGATGTCCAATTCAGTTGTCCCATGGCGAAGTTCCATTTCCAAATACTAGTTCATTTGGATTGTATCTAAGGTATGACAAAAAATGTGCACCCATTTTGGTTGTGGCTCCATTCCCCAAGCTCTATTCCACTGCACCAAATGCTCGTGAGGATCATCCTTCCCACTGTATTTCTCAGTCATCCTGGTATTAGCCTATCCAAACCTTTAATTCATCATCCTTCTATATTATTTCCAATCAGTGAAGTTCTCCTTGTGCGTACCCCACCAACGGGCAAGTGTAGCACGTAGGGCCAATTCAAGCACTTGGAGGAAATGTTCTTCAGGTACTTCCCTTTAAAATTCATCCAGAAACAGATCAACATCAGTCAAACCATCATAATGTGGAAGGTTCCTTACCTCAGTTGAGACACATGACAGTGATTTGGTTATCTTATTGCAACGCAACATAGATACTTCATGTAACCGATTATGTCAATGTTCAAGCTCTTCATCTAAATATGAGGTGCAGGAGTTGTCTCTATCCCGTGCAATTTGTCCATTAGTAGTAGAATTGATCCAATCTTCGTCTCGGATTGTCATCTTGTATATCTCATCTAGATCATCATCATCATCCATAAAGTCGCAAAGATGTTCAGTATAGTCCACTCCCTCAGCAGGGTCTAGTGACACTACAAACCTAAGTGCCTTCCTTTCAAAAGTAATCTTCCGCTTCTTCAAGTTGATTATCATGTCCAAAGCCTAGTCAATTCCTAGTAGTGCGAGGTAAGGGTTACAGTCATCCACTATTTCAATAACCTCAAAGTTAGCCAGCACACTCGAGCCCTCAATATCTATTGTCACACCATACAAGCGCCCCATCGGGATAATCTTTTGTTGATTAGCCATGTGCAGCTAAATAGGAGACCACTGTAGTGTAAGTCTCCCCATTCTTTCCCACATCTACTTCAACAATACATTCGCATCAAAACCCAAATATATAATGACTCGGTCCATTTCATATTCGCCTATCTACTCGTTCAGCCTCATCTCGTGCCTTGTCCTCTTCTTATGCTTACCTATTTTCCTTACAACACGTTGTTCTGAAGGAACTTTAGTCTTGTCTACACACTTTTCTATTAGTTCTTGGATCCCTTCTACTGCTTTCTTATCATGCAATAACTTCATACAGGTCTTTAGGAAAGTAGCTAACAACAAAGGGTCTACTTCTTGTGTCATACTAGTTTCTGGCATTTTCTCCTAGCTTCCTGAGGTGGAGGCGTATACGAAGTTCTACTTTACTTCCATGAAGGTTTCTTTAGCTCTATTAAGATCAAATTCTATTTCCTTCTGGACAGCAATGCACACCCACCCATCAATCTCAGGTTGCTTTCCCTTATCTGCACCAGTTTCCATACCACTTCTTTTTACTATATTTATGCTATGATCTTCTTCATGAGGCTCTGCCCTCATCATTTGGATGTTCTGCATAGGTTTTCAGGGTTGTGTCTTCTTTTCTTGCATCTTTTCTATAAGGATCAGACATTCTTCTATCACATGGTTGAACTGTTTGTAGTATTAACATGACGCATGCGTTGGGTTTTGATAGTCACACGTGAAATGTCCAGCTTCACCACAGTTATAACAAATCACTTTTCCACGACCTCTACCAACCCCTCCTCCTCTTCCTTTCCACAACCTTGGAATCCTCCACGAGCTCCACCGTGCCATACTCTTGAGGCTGATTTTTTGCCTGCATGCAATGGGTAGGGGTTCTATCCATCATCAATTCGTAGCTTTGGAAATGATGCTCATCATGACCTACAAACTTGTAAAAATTGCAAAAAAACTGCTGAGGGGTCTATACAAACCTATGTAGTAAATGGAAATTAGCAGTTGCATGTTGTCCTATAACCTGACAAATAGTGCACCATGGTGCAACTCCCACTCTCGGCCCAGCGGTATTTTCTGGCTTTAGGGGGACAACCCCCCCTAATAAGATAATTCTGATAAACCGAGAAATTATCCTTATCATTCCCATGACCCTTGCATTTTAAGCACCAAACCTCAGTGCACACCTTAGGTTGGGCTTCCTTTCCTTTCTTTAGGCTCTGTAACTCCAAGTGTAGGCTTTCCATCTGTGAGTGAATCTGCTACACTCCAATGTTTGTATCCTGTATTGGTGAGGCTTCCAACCTCATCGTGATTTCTAAGGCTTCTGCTTGAATTGCTATCTTTTGTTGTGATAGTGGAAATCTTAAATACGGTAAGAGCGACGCAATATACTAGTCTCAATGCTGTGAATCTGAGATCACCATATTGGCCTGCCTGATCAGGCATTTCGATCTTTGACTGAGATCCCAAGATGACTCATCTATCTTTTGTCGAATTTCTTTAAACTAAGTTACCGACTATGCCTCTGACTTAGGCTTTCTAAATTATTTATTCAGTGCTTGCTGAGTTTCTACCATCGTCGCATTGGGATGATTTGCGCAGTACTTGATATACGAGGTTAAAGATCGATCTTGTAAGGTCATGACTAGTTGTGATTTCTTGTTGTTATCATTCATAATATGTTGTGTCGTCCACACAACTCTTACAACAAACCAGAATTGTTCAGGATCTTTTCTCCCTACCCCTTTAAAAACCGACATCTTCATTGCATTTTCCATGTTGAATGGTGGAAGTGGAGGTGGAGGTGGAGGTGAAGGTGTGGGTATATGAGGTGGAGGTGGAGGTGGAGGTAGCGTGGAAGGGTAAGCTATCCTCGGGATACCCTTCTTAATCAACTGTACTACACTTCGCGGTGTAGTCAGCATTGTCCCTTCATCGTCACTAGAAGGGGATTCGATCAACGGATTGTACTCTGAGCTTGTTCCTTTGTTTCTTTTAAATAATTTCCCACTTTGCGTAGATCCAAACATCAAGGTAATTACATAACTCTCTTTTCACATAACAATAATTTAATCCATGTTTTCAATTACTTCAAATACTTACCTCACGGTCCCTTGAAGAGCCTACGTTCCGCTTTGTTATAGCTAATAGTTCCATCGATCGCGAACTCAATCACAAAAATTCCAAGTGTGTGATCAATCCAATGATCAATGAACTGCACGATGTTGCTTTATGATGCTTCCAAATGCCTCACCAGTTCGAGAGTCCACACTATAGGTTCGTCGATCCTCCACATCCCCTAACTATCTTCCAATCTAGACAACCACTCGTGTAGTTTGTCGAGGAAGAAACAAAAGAATGCTTTGGTCTCATCTGTGTACAAATATCTCTACAACCACTACTCCTTGGACAATTTAGGGCTCATGTTCTCTTGAGCTACAAACGCATGTACTTTTCGGTCAATCCACTTCTCGATCTTTTCTTCATAGGGAACCACTTATTCGACATCACACATCTCTTAGATAGATCCCGGTCCTAGCAATGGAACCATTTGTTGGCATAAGGGGGCCTGGCCCAGGTTCAGAGTTATTCGTGTCAACCAAAAACCCTAACTGTTGCCCCTTTTGGCAACAACCTGGGTAAAGTAGGTTACAGTCTCACCCTAAGCAATATTGAGGGATGCTAGAACTAGGTTTATCCATCCAGAGACCAAGTGATGTGTATTTATAGCTAAGATCTGCGTTCGCACAAATCTATACCTTCCTACTATCTGCTACTACAACTTTATCCAATTGACCTCCAGGTCTTCAGAAACATACATGATCATGCTTATCAGGCATAAAAGAGGCAGATTCATGACTTTCGCTTAGTAAATAACAACCCTAGATCTACCTTCGCGTAGATCTACTCTTTCTAAACCATTATAAATAACAAATCTATCTAATATCTTCACGAAAATAGTTCATTACACTTTTCATGGATAGACATTAAAGAAGCAAAAGATTCGCGCAGTAGAACACGTTAATTTATAGAAAGAAACTTATAGATAGAAGATGCATTAACTTAAGAATAATTAAAGAACAAGGCATATATGCATTCAATTCAACCCAAAACTATCTTTATTAGATTCAATGTTCAAATTATAGACTCTTCTACCCTACACACTCAGTTGCAGGAGCTCGCGCACTCAGCTATGGACTTTCCGAGGTCTCCGCGCACTCAGCTGCAGGAGCCTTCCCCTTCCGCCTAAGTACAGGAAACAAATTTTTCCTATCTTAGCACCTTGCCTTTTCAATAGATATTCATCCAAAGTTTTTTCTTTAGACTCGCTATGACTCAAATATTTATAGTCTTTCTATTACAATACCATGGCCCATAGCCTATGGGTGAGTCTCAAAACCATCCTATCACTTACCCATACAAAGGGATAAAGCCCCTTTGACTCTTTGACTCTTACTTAACTATGTGCTCCACTTCCACATTTCATGGAGACTTTACATTCTTTACAAAATTATAACTAGAAATTGCTTAAATTGTCAAAAATTGACCCTAGGTATCCTATCCCAATAAACACCCAAGCTATCAATGCAACAAGTGTGTAGAACCTAACCATGAATTCCATTAACTCCAGAAATTGTGTGAGGAAGATGTCTTGAAGTTTGGTTCTATACAATGGTGTATAATTGAATGGAAATAAGTGTTTACAGTAGTCAAAGTCTAGTTGGAAGAGCAAATACTATAGGGGAGGGGCCTTCACAAAGACAAAAAAGGTTTTTTCAGTAGTTTTCTCAGCAATAGCATGACCCAATTCTCTAAGCATAAAAAATGATGTGGAGGCTCTAGAAAAAAGGGAAAACTTGGAGCATTGATACACACCAGGTGCGGAAATTGATGAGAAAATAAAATTTTGGACTCCTAATATGGGACTTTCAAGAAACAAAAGGACCAAATGCACCAAACAATTGACCCCTTCTAGCACATAAAATAACTTATTGCATGTACAAAGGAAGGTAGATGGGATGAGAATATGAAGTTTCAAATAACTAGACGGTAAATATGAATGTCTGATCTATGAAATTTGAGGCTCTAGTGAGGCATTGGGAACACCAACGCAACAGGGGAAGTAGGGGATGTAGGGAAATTAGAAAAGGAAGCAGAGATGGGAGCTGAAGGGGCATTCATATACAATTGTTGATTAAGAGGAAACAAGTGGAAAACTATAATATATACTAAACATGAAGAAATAAATCCTCCAGTACTAGTACCTAGAGTTTGTCACGACATTTGGCTGTTTATATTTTTAATATTCATTCACCATATACATGGTTTAGTTAGCATACCATGATCTTTTAATAACTTCAACTAGCTCCTCAAGTCTTAGAACCTAGAGCCTATTAAGATGTTTGCTTGTTCATCTTTTTAATCTCAATTCAAAATATATAGTGTAGTTAGTATGGCACTATCTTTCATTAAAAACTTCAACTATTGATCATTTGGGCCCACAATAGTTTTGAGTCCTATTCATGAACCTAATAAACCTTCGGGATTTGAATATAAGGGAATATGACAAGTAGGTATTACAACCCTAATTTAATTTATGCAATGAACATTCAGCTTCCAAAGCCCCATATAGTGACTACCACTACATATAAGCCACTACCCCCTTGTTTTCACTTAGTCTAGTAATTTCCTTGTAGAGTACCCCTTCCCAAGGCCTGCTAGATTTTGCGGCAATAATTCCCAACATTTGGCTTGATTTCTTATCAAGACAAAATTTTCTTATTTGCAAAAACTAGACTTGTGTTTGTATTTCCAAGAAAATGCATGGGAGCTGAAATTTCAGCTTGGATTCAGATATAGTCAGATTTACCTGTTCTCATGTCAAAGAAAGTGAAATTACCCGATCCAGTTCCTAGAAATACTGTATAGCCATCCAGATCTTCTTTGATAACTTTAATTAGATATTCACAAAAATCAAAAGAGAGTGGTTCTTCTTTGTGCAACAATATCATATAGGCACTCATGTTGACACAACACACATTGTCAAAGGAAAAGCATTGCAATGTCTATGTACGGAAGAGAGGTAATATGGACTATAAATATATTTTCTTTGCAATGAAGCCTACATAACTCCATTCCATTTTAAATCTTACCACAATCATATTAAATTTACGAATTTGAACATAAACTGTATGAGCATGAAAAGTCATTTAAAAAATCTAAAAAAGCATTGAATTTTTTTACAAAGCAATATGAAACTAGTAATTATATATCACCACCATAGATTCTAGAAGAAAAACAATAATCAACTAGTAATTATATATCACCACCATATATTCTAGAATCAATTTTGCATAACTCCTCACATTTAACCCACGAGTTTCATCCAATTCAAGAGCCATGAGACAAATGGAAGTTGATGATTGTATGGGATGTGGTGAGTGTCACAAAAAGCAAACTAATAATGCCTTTTAGCACATGAAAATATGAACTTTACAATACTACAGTATCAACCATCATGAAAATGTTGATATTTGTGCTCCTTGAATGTTTAACTTACTAATAATTTCATATAGAGAGATAAAAATTTGATGTGCCCAACAAGCATGCATTCATGATTCAACTTATTATTTCTTGATTGCACCAACTGTTCAGGTGCTCAAAATTAGGCTCAAAAATCAAAGTGTTAGAATCTTGATAAACTTAAATTCATATCGAAGAGCTCATCATTCTGATTCCAATAGTGCGAACGACACTCAAATCCAAGATCATATGAAGAAGTTAGAGCAAGTCAAAGTTCAAGTTTGACTTGGACAGATGGCATGAAAAGATGATTTGGAAAGGCCCTTCAACGAAGGGGGAGGCACCAAGTGGTAGGCCACCACTGGCCCCCGCATATTGCAAATCGAATTTCACAGGCAGGTTGGTGTTAAAAAGTGACCACAGAACATCCAAGGTGCGATGCGATAAGGCAAGAGGGAAGGCATTAAAGAATCAATGTCAAGCACAGAAGGGTTGCGATGTGATGGATCGCAGATCACAATCACACTTCACAGAAAGCAAAGTCCTACATATATGGACCATCGATACTCCGTCAAGTTGTGATTTGTGAAAGGATCTCAGACACGATATGTTTATCGGTTGCAGTTAATACATTCGTCGGGTCTGCCACATCACAATCGCACATCGCCCATCACGTTCATAGACTATAAAGCCCATTGGTTTCCTCGTTGATTGCAATTTGCAATAAATAGTTGGTTAATAGATTATGGCCCACCGCATGGTGAAATTTTCACCCAGTTAGCGAGTTTTTGGGGCTAATTTGTAGGGTCATGCCGAAAATGGGGCAATCTGTGGAGCGAATATTGGGAGAACTAGGAGAAGTCATAACTTCTTTAGTTTTCCACCAAATTGGATGAAAAAAGAGGCAAGATATCCATTTTTGAGTATTCTGGATTGATTGTAGAAGGTTTTATAAGCATTTGAGCACTGTAAACACATATTTTTACTCTTTTGAGCATAATAGAGAGGCCCAAGCCATTGGAAGTTGGACTAAGGAGACGTAGCCCAGGAGGGGTGAACTCCTTTATCATGTGCTTGTTGTAATGTGTTTTTGATGATGTTTTGTACATGTTTATGCTTCTGTTTATTCTCTTATTTATGTTAAATTTCTCATAAAATTAACATAAAAACTATTCATTTCACTTGCAAAAAATCATGAATCCTTAAGCACAATGAAAGCATTTTGTTTATAATCTGAGAAGGATCTTAGCACTGCAATATGATATTATAAATCAGATAAAATTTGGTATTAGAGCACTAGGTTTTCTTTTTGAAAGAAGGATTTAATTGTTTGCAAGTTTATGTCATGCTTACAAGGTTAAAACTCAAAAGAGGTGAAGGAAAGATGGTTGGAAACCTTGAAGTTGGGTCAAGGGGAAGGAGAGGAAGGTTGCCACAATATCCAACACTAGTTCAACCCCAAGTTTGAGTTGAGACTCTAGAGATCATGTATCATAAAGGAGAACCTACAAACATGACAGAAGATGAGAAGACCTTCAGAAAGGCTTTCTTTGATATGATAGAGATGGTGAAGGTCCTCTATGAAGAGAGTAATACCAAGTTGCAAGGGTAAAGTTCCAAACCTCCCAAAGGAGAAGGCTCTTCAGGTGGAATTAATTAAAATGGAGATAAGCCTCCACCCTCTCCACCATCTTCTTCATCTTCTTCTTCGCAAGAATCTTCACCATCTTCCACTAACAGAACCCTTACTCATATTCATCATCATTCTTCAAAAGGAACTAGTAAATCACCTTTTTTAAAACTTGATGTTAAATTTGAGTTGCCCGTGTATAATGGCGAAGTGAATGCAGAGAAGGTTGATAATTGGATTCATCAGTTGGAGGTCTATTGCAGGATTCAAAACCTTCAAGAGGATGACATAAAGATTCAGTTAGCTTCCTTGAGAATGGAAGGTGCAACACTAGTATGGTGGGAATCAATGACCCAAGAGGAGATTACAAAACGTGATAAGATCTCAATTTCTTGGAATGATTTCATTGCTACAATCAAAAGACAATTCTACCCTCTAGCTTATATGCATAAATCCATCATGAATTGGTAGAAATTCTGAGAGCTTAAAGGTCAAAATGTGCAAGATTACACCCAATAATTCAGAAAAAGGTCTTTGATGTTAGGTGTAGATTTGTAATCATAGGAAACATTGTTGAAGTACATAGGGGGTTGACATAATTACCTTAGGCATACTATCTTAAAGTTTAATCCCAATAATGTAGATGATGTGTGTGTGCAAGCCACTCATCTTGAGGCAAGAGTGAAAAACACCCCAGAAGAAGGTAGTAAAAGGTCATTTAAGAGTAAAGGAAAGGAAAAGGCTTTCAAAGGGAAGGCAAAGAAAAATGTGTCTATCAAAAAAGAAAGAGAGAAAATTACATGCAAACGTTGCTCTAGAGAGGGTTATGATGAAGCTCATTGTTGGAAGCTTCATCTTGAAATGAGACCAAAGAAAAACAACAACAAGGGAAAACAAAAAACAACTGCAACCACTCAACAAAATTTGGGATCCAATTCGGGTGATGAAACTAAAATCACACCCATGGGGTTAAAAGGAAAAGAATCCATTGCTGGCACTAGTTCTTTAGACTCACAAAATAAAACTCCAAATGAAAAGAGGAGAATAGAACTTTTTCACATAAGGGTGATATCAAAACACAACAAGATTGATTCATTGTTCAATAGCAGCTCTCAAGCCAATATTATCTCTAAAAACATTTTCAAAAGTTTAAATTTGGAAACCGTTCCACATCATAAATCATATCCAGTTGGATGGGCATGTGACAATGTGCAATTGCAAGTAACGAGAAAGTGTAAACTAAAATTTTCCATTACTGCAAAATTCATAGATGAAGTGGAGCTTGACATTGTGTTGTTAGATATCTGTGGCATAGTTCTGGTAAGCCCATACCTTTATGACAGAAAAGCTGTCTTCCATAAACATGAAAATAAATATCATTTATTAAAAGGTGGAGTAAAATATATTGTGAGAGCTCATAGTAAGAAAACAAATATTTCACTTGTTAACACAAGGCAGATGAAAAGACTAGTGGATTCAAGCAAGAATTTTGTGCTTCTCATGATCAAACCTAGGAATGATGTTGATAATGAAGCTTTTAAAGGTTGTGATTCAAATTTGAAATCTAAATTGGTTATCGTAGTTAACCACTATGATGAGATGTTTTAGGAACCAAAGGGATTACCTCTCAAGAGAGGAATCCAACATAGTTGTAACAAGATTGTCTTCTTCCTAACACTAGCATGTACAAGATGTCAGTGATGGAAAGTGTGGAAATTAAGAAGAAAATTCAAGAGTTGTTTAAGAAATGGATCATCATACCATCTTCCTCATTGTGTGGTTCACCTATTGTCTTGGTGCCAAAGAATGATGAAACATGGTGCATGTGCTTGACTTCCGTGCATTGAAAAAAATTATGGTAAAGAACCGTTACCCACTGCCCATAATAGATGATTTACCTGATCAATTGAAAGATGCAAACTATTTTACTAAATTGGACTTAAGAAGTGGCTACCATCAAATTAGAATAGTTGAAGGAGACATTTGGAAGACAACATTCAAAACAAAACAGAGTTTGTTTGAATGGATAGTTATGTCGTTCGGTTTATGTAATGCACCTGCTACATTCATGCATGTGATGAATTATGTATTAAGGCCATTTCTTGATGAGTTTGTCATAGTCTACTTAGATGACATCTTAATTTTTAGTAAATCTCTGGATGAACATGTCATGCATGTAAGAAAATTAATTGATGTCTTGAAAAAAGTACAGTTGTATCTTAAGATGTCAAAGTGCAAATTTGGAAAAAAATATTTTGTTTACTTGGGTCATATTGTTGGAGAAGGTGAGTTGAAAGATCCCTCCAAGGTTGAATTCATTGTGAATTGGCTAAGGCCCAAGATAGTTACATAGGTAAGAAGTTTTTTTGGAGAAACCCAATATTGGAGGAAATTCATTGCTAATTTCTCTCTTATAGCAGCTCCTTTGCATGCATTGACAAGAGTGAAAAAGGATTTTTAGTGGGGAGGCAAACAAAAAATGTCCTTTGATGCGTTGAAGGAAAATATCAGTACAGTTCCAGTACTCGCACTTCTAGACTTGAGGCATTCATTTAAGATTCAGACTGATGCTAGTGATTATGCTATGGGTGCATTCCTCATGCAACATGGTAAGCCTGTGCTTTTTTATTCAAAAACTTTTAATGGAGCAGTGATTAACTATCCTACATATGAAAAGAAATTGTATGCATTGGTGCAAAGTGTGTAAAAATGGAAACACTACTTGATGGGTAAGGAAACAGTCATTCACACTGATCATCAACCATTGCAATACCTACAATCATAATCAAAGTTGTAGCAATCAAGGCACTTCTGATGGATGGGTTTTCTTCAACAATTCCACTTGGTAATCAGGTATAAGAAAGGTATCTACAATAAATTTGTTGATATGCTTTCTAGGCCTATTGTTGGTGTAGCTACTTTACTTAAGCATAATTATGTTTTACAGGAAAATTACATTGAGAAATATGCATTAGATAATGACTTTCAAGATGTTTATGCAAGCTTGAGTCAAGGTAACCAAGTAGAGGAATTGGATTATCATTTGCATGTTAACTTGTTGAACCATCTTTGAAATATTTGTATTCCACAGGAAAAAAGAGTTAACATCATACGAGAGGCACACTTCTCTTATTGCTGGTCATTTCAATGTAAGTAAGACGGTGGAACATATACAAAGGTATTGTTATAGGCCTCGTATGCTTGAAGGTATGTCCTATTTTATTAAAGGATGTCCATTATGTGCAATCAGTAAGCCTAGGAATAGGAAGTTAGGATTGTACACACCACTTCCGGTTCCTTCACGACCGTGGGAGAGTGTTTCTATGGATTTTGTAGGAGGCCTTCCATTTTCAAAAAGAGGTCATGATTATTTGTATGTATTTGTGGATAGGTTCAACAAAATATGTATTTTGTTTCCATGTAAAAAGCAAGTTACAACTGAATAAACTGCTCAGTTATTCTTTCATAATGTTTAGGTGCATTTTGGATTTCACACATCCATTGTTAGTGATTGATATTCTCTCTTTATTCGGAAGTTTTGGTCAAGCTTGTGGGGATTCATGGACACCAAATTGAAAAAGAGTATAACATTTCAGCCACAAACAAATGGTCAAACAGAAGTGGTGATCAGAACAATGAAACATCTTCTTCGTGGGTATCGCAGCAAACATCTTAAGTTGTGGGATGAACATTTGCACTATATTCAACATGCTTACAACCGAGCCAAGCACTCTTCAACTCAAACTTCACCATTTGAGGCATGCTTGGCATACTTACCTAAATCTCCTTTGGATTTTATTTTTGGAAAGGATGTTGCTATTGAAGATCATAGCGACATAGACAAAGCAAGAAAGTTCACTGAGCAAATCCAATTAGTGCACCAAAAGGTTCAAGAGAAGCTTGAGAAAATACAAGACAAGTATAAAGAAAGGCGCGACAAGCATCATAAAGATCACAAGTTCCAAGTTGGTGATGAATTTTGGCTTCACATTAACAAAGAGAGGCTCCAAGGAGAAGGTAAAAAGCTAAAACCAATTAGATATGGTCCATTCAAAATTTTGGAAAAGATTGGTAACAATGCCTTGAGGTTGGATTTGCCTTCATATATGAAAATTTATGTTGTTGTTAATGTTGATAATTTAAGGTTGTATGAGCCTCCTTTGACTGAAGATCAAGGAGAGAATAGTCAAATTCCATCTATTGAAGACTTTTCTCCAGAATTCCTTGATGCGCTTCAGCAAGACACTATACTTGACAGAAGAACAATGAAATAAAAAAGGGGAAGTATCAATTATCTTCGAGTGGGGCTCAAGGGTAAAAATCCTTTAAAATCCAAATGGATAGAGGTTGGAAAGGTGAGGGAACTATACCCTCACCTGTTTGACAATTGAGAGTGATCCTTTTGGGGTCCAAAAGGTTTCCAATGGGGAGGAGTGATCAAGTGCTCAAAATTAGGATCAAAAATAAAAGTGCCAGAATATTGATTAACTTAGCCTCAGATCGAAGAACTCGTCATTGTGATTCCAATAGTATGAACAACACTCGAATTTGAGCTTGTATGAAGAATTTAGAGCAAGTCAAAGTTTAGGCTTGACTTGGACAGATGGCAAGAAAAGATGATGTGGCAAGGCCCTTCAACGAATGGGGTGACCAAGTGGCAGGTCACCATTAGACCCCGTATATCACAAATCGAATGTCACAGGTGGGTCGGCGTTAAAAGTTAGCCCCAGAAAAACCAAGTTGCGATGTGATAAGGAAGGTGGGAAGGCATTAAATAATTGTCCCTAAGAAAGGAAGGGTTGCAATGCGATGCATTGCAGATTGCAATCGCACTTCACAGAAAGAATAGTCCTGCATATATTAACTGTTGATACTCTTCCGAATTGTGATTTGAAAAAGGATCCCAGATGCAATATGTTTATCGGTTGTGGTTAATACTTTTGTCGGGTCCTCCACTTCACAATCACACATTGCCCTTCACGTTAACAGACTATAAAGCCCGCTGGTTTCCTCATTGATTACGATTTATAATAAACAGTTGGGCGACAGATTATGGCCCACCGCACGGCGAAATTTTCGCACAGTTATTGCGTTTTGGGTGCTAATTTGTAGGATCATGTCGGAATTGGGGCAATTTGGGGAGCAAATATTTGGAGAACTGGGAGAAGTCATAACTTCTTTAGTTTTCCACCAAATTGCATGAAAAAAGAGGTGAGATAGCCATTTTTTAGTATTCTGGACTGATTAAAGTAGTTTTAAGAAGCATTTGAGCATTGCAAACACAGATTTTTACACTTTTGAGCATAATAGAAAGGCCCAAGCCATTGGAAGCTGGACCAAGGAGACGTAGGCAAGGAGGGGTGAACTCCTTTATCATGTGCTTGTTGTAATGTGTTTTTTATGATGTTCTGTACATGTTTATGCTTTTGTTCAGTCTCTTATTTATGTTAAATTTATCATAAAATTAACATAAAAACTATTCATTTCACTTGCAAAAAATTATTAATCCTTAAGCACAATGAAAGCATTTTGTTTATAGCTAGAGGAGGATCTTAGCGCTACAATCTAATATTCTAAATCAGATCACCAACCCTAGTATCATGTTAAAGGGCATAATAAAAACTTGAATAAATTTCATGAGGGAAGAAGATGACATACCTGATGTTGACTAGTGCCAATCACAACCTTCTGATTATCTTCTTTATTAGAAAGGTCATGGTAGTGACCGAGGTTGGAGTGAATAAACCTATGCTATCACATGGAGGGTTTGAAAAAGGCCAAAAAAATTGTCACACGCCAAATTATAATAATCAATTTTCCACATATTTAAATCCAAGAGATGGCATGGAGTTCTACTAATTTGTTTTTTAAAGAAAGGGCATCTACAAATGATCCAAAGTAAAAATAGCATACCGCTTCTGCAATCCACAATTTGCTACCTTTTTCTAGATCCCATAGGTTCGGATCGACATCTTTTCTAATTTCACAAGTAATGAAGACAAAGAACATACCATATAGAGAACAAAAATAGATAGAGAACCTTATCCAAAAATAAACATGGGAATACTTGAATTATTATGCATTTAAGTGATAATGTTCTCCTTTGATCAAATAAATCCCTTGTAACAGTGAATAAACAATACAAAACTTATCCACCAAAGGTAGCATATTTCTCAGTGCCATCAAATATTTTCTAGCCATTTGGAGAAATCAACTGCCATGGAAGTCATATCTACATCAGTTTTGAAGGATCTAATAATAACATTCCCTTTCTCAGTGCATTCAAGAGATTTGTTTGACCTACATGTTAGGATGGAATACAAAGAATTATAATGAGACCACACCTCATAAAAACGTGAGTTTATACATCAAAAAACTTAGAGCTTAATAATGTCAAACCGTGACCTCAATGTCTCTGCAGAAAATATCACACTGAGCAAAATAAAGAGAAAAAATTCTGGAATTTGAATATAAAGTTTATGAGAAAATTTTATATTGCAAATAATGAATCTATAATGTCAAGGAAAAAAATCAAACAAGTGCATTTCAAAGAAATAACAATATGTTCTTTAGGCAAAAGTTCATAACTAGGTAGTTATATACCATATTCAATTCATATTATGGACTCTCAATTTTCAGGACTTCCAACTACTATAGGATATAGAGTTATTCATTCATGAATTAAATATTAGAAGCTAAGGAGCCAATGACATTCAATTTGGCATTTCAGAGCAATTTCACACTAATGTAAATTATGCAAAACAAGTCCATGTGCACGAGATTTCTTTGACCATTGCCAACACGTAATAAAAATACCATAAGACAATATCCAAAGGTTGGGGCATACTCCCTGAATCATAGCAACAATACCCCAATATATTTTTTTTTGTATCAGAAGCATATCCTTACATAACTAAACAACAAAAATATTTCAAGCCTTGAGAAAGCTAAGTTAAGGAAAATCAATTTGGACCTGCCTTTTCTAAACACATGCAACCCAATGATAGGATCATTATCAGGCCTATGACAATTCACTGAGTGTGAGGTGTTAGCGGAACCAACTTCACAGATACCAAAAACTACTCCATTTCTTGCGCCAAGTATCTCTAATTACATTCAATGGAAAATGTTAGTAATTAAGATTTTCAGGAAGCATATGTTTACTAGCGGATGTATAAAGTTAGAAACTACACTTATATTAATTTAGACCTGACACCTATGTCTTAGAACAATAAAATAAGCCAACCAAAGAACAATGACATCACAAAATTGTGGGAATGATCAGTTGTGTCATGGAACTTACAATTTTGTTCTTTCTTGCAACTCCAAGCCTCTATACACCAATGTCTAACAAGTAAGAAATTGATAGCATTTATAAATTCTCATTATGAATGACAACAAGATATGTATTACATGTAAATGGATGTTCTAGATTTGCTCCATTTAGCCATCATGAATTTTCTTCCTGAAGTCACTCTTTACATTACTCACGCAAACCACAGGCCCTAATAAGGAGGCACTAACCACTAAAAGAGAAGTTAGAAATAAATTTGGGGAACATAGAGGTTGCAGTGATATAACACATATCAGTATTTGATTTCAAAAGCTTCTGCAATTGTTTCTAACGTAACGTTTATTGGATCCCTTAGTGTGGCTCTGTTATGGTTAATGTGGATCTCTATATTATGAGTTATGTGTCAGCCTAAGTCAATTTGTGAATTACACTTGGACCCAGATTTTATCAGTGTAGGTGTATAAATATACATCCATTGGAGCTCATTTGGAAATACTAAATAACAACATTAACATATTTGTATTATCATCTTATCATAACTTAGGTGCATTGCGCCGATTGTGCAAATATTGGTGTTTATGACATTTATTGGTTGACTCAAAGATTGCAATAGCATCATGTTCTTGTTCACATGTTTCACTTATAAACCAAATCAAATCAATACGTCTTAATATACTAGTGATTGATCAATATTTCAACTTTCAAGACAATATAACATTGTGCTTATAATATGTCAAGGTCGTGGTAACCTTGAATGTAAAAAGTTTTGTTAAGGTCACATTGGTAATGTTAGGGATGTCATAAATTCTTACAATAATATGTTTGCAGATACTATAAGAATACACACATTCAACATAAATTGAAGAGTGGAGATAATTAATATAAGTTTCTTAATGTCCAATAAGTGACCATAAAAAGGTCAACGAGATAGTTAAGTACATTTCTGTCAATAACTAGTGGGAGTGCAAGGGCCACTCCTCTGAAACAAGATGATAGCAGATCTAATATAACTTTCAAGGTCTAACAAATAAACATAAAACTGTAAAGCTAATACAAAAATCAACTCACTCATGGGAGTCCACAACTCTAGCGCAAAGAAAATAATGTCACAAATAGGAAACAAGGAAAATTTTAAGGATGGAAAATTTCCTTGAAGTTTAAAAACATTGGAAAATCTCACTAATCCCTAATACGCAAACTATAAAATGTTTATTGATATATATGTAAAATTATTCAAATTTATAATGATTTTATATATAGTCTCTATATAATGTTGGTGATTTTTAAGGTAAAATAATTTTATATTCTAAAAATTGGGTGAATCATATTTTATAAAATTTGGAAATTGGTAAATATTTTTTGTGGAAAAGTCATGGAAAATTAGCCCACTTGGCGAACATTAGCCCCTAAATTTTTTTGTGATAGGAAAGGGCAGGAGAGGACCACAACAAATTTAAGTGTTGTTGTTGTCTCCTGAACACGTTTAAACCATATATTATTGTTTCAACAAGCATACATGAGGCTCATACCAAGGTTGCATATCCATGAACACAAATACACATACCAACCCTCCAGAAATCATCAACTCTATACATTATTAATAGTTCCTTATATTGTTGTGTTGGTTTAATGACCTAACCCAGACCTTTTCTTTTACACGTATTGGTTGCATGCCATGTTATTAAGTTAATATGATTACTTAAGAAGTACATGTAATAAAGCTTAATGTTGGAGCTCACTATTTGTTCCTTAACTATGTCAGGGCAAGCTATAAACTATCGTGTGGATTGCAAGTATTGAGCCCAGGAAATGGACTATGTTGGGTGTGTTAATGATTTCTTACAATATGGTTGAAAAATAGTTGTATTGAACAATCATTGACAACTAGATAGTTCATATTTTGTTGAAAGGAAGATCCTCACAACCATATATCCCAACACTCAATATTATATACAAAATTTCCTAACCATTTCACGATTATATTCCACGTTATTAAATAAAATCCATGTTGATTATGTGTTTTTTCCATTCTAAGTGTATTATTATTGTTAATGTCAATGGCATTATATCGTCTCGGGAAGCATACATCAAACAAAACTTCATTAATTATCATAAAATAGATTTTTTAGGTGCAATATGAGATACATGAACACACAATGTCTATGAAAATTTGCAAGGATGTTGTACCTCATAAACTCTTTGAATCGTATGTCATTGGGTGTGGTCAATTGCTATCTCTAGATAAGCTTTTTTTTACTCTTGATGAGATGTCCAATAGTAAATCTCTAAACCCACATGGATTCTCACATGAGTTTTACAAAGGCTACATGGGATTTTGTTGGGCCTACCCTGTTGCTAAGAGGATCTTAAGATGAGATCTCTAGGATGCCTTGTAACTAGGGGAATATAAAATCCATTACTCAAGATAACAATTTGGAACTTATGAATAGTTGGTGCCATATAACCTTGTTAAATGTGTCTTACAATTTTTTTTTTTTAAATTTCCTTGTTCTTTAATTCAAACATCTCCTACCAAAAATTATTTAGCTACAACACACTACATTTATCAAAAACTTATACATTTATCAAAAACTTATACATTTATCAAAAACTTATATACTGTAGATACTATTTCCACTATTTGGGAGATACATAATGGGCTCAATACTTCTATCCCAATGATTTATGTGGTGCATACAATTGTGATTTTAATTCACCAAAGATGGAATAAGAATACACTGGGCCACACATTGAAATTAACCTCAGGTAAGTTAGCATTGCTTGGAACATGGACACATGGGAGGTTTCCATTAGAGATATTAGAAACTGAACTCATTTCTAGTTGTACAGAGAAGCTAGGTAAGTTAGCATTGCTTGGAACATGGACACATGGGAGGTTTCCATTAGAGATATTAGAAACTGAACTCGTTTCTAGTTGTACAGAGAAGCTAGGTGCACTGGATGAATGAGGAGAATCAACTATGTAAGATTTATAAATAGATGAAATTTAGATCCATAATCTAAACTAGGATTTGCACCAGACGTTGCAAAGAAAACGCCGTAAGGCAATAGATAACATATAACACTATGTAAGGAAATTGATAGCAATGGATAACATATAACATTAATTAACGCTTCTTTGAGAATTGTTGAAGAACAAAAAAAAAAAAAATCAACAAAAAACAAGGACCATGCTATATGCAATACATGCTTCCTAGCCTTACAAATCATGAGTCATATGTCATATAACACTAATTAATGCTTCTAGCATATCACACTAATTAATGTTTCTTTGACAATTGTTGAAAGACAAAAAAGAGATTAAAAAAAAAGGAAAAGACCATGCTATAATGAAAACAAATTAATGCTTCTTTGTCCCATGTTGAAAGACAAAAAACAAAGATAAAGAAAAGGCAAGGACCATGGCAAGAGCTAACAAGCGTGCTATTGGGCCTTTAATGCACCCGATAGTGGCCTCACCATACAGACATGCCCATATCATCCATCATTTTTCCTGGAGCTTGACCACAATTTTTTCCGAGAACGGGTGACCCACCACTTCCAAGCTGGCACCCGTTGTGCTGGCAACCAACACCAGCGCAATTTCAAACGATCCTTCGCACCAAACATTCATTTTCTCCATTCGCACAACCGGAACAGGTCCTCTGCAACCCCCTCGAGCATTTGTTTCTCCTGCTCATGGTGCTCGCTCACCTTGCAGGTTCGCTCGCGGTGTTGAATCCCGATAGGTTGTGCCCCAGGCGTAAGGTAAATTATACTCTGTGAACAATGACATCCACCATTTTGGCGGGCGCCCAGAAGGCCAATGCATATGAATCCCACCCAGTGCTTCTATAAATTGTCTGCATTGGAAACTCCCATCATCTCGTAGAACAGATACATTCAACGTCTCCATTTGGGTGCAGGTTCGAGTGACGTTGAAGGTGTTTTCCCATTGCATCGTAATCAGTTACCAGATTTACAACGAACCACTTAGCCATTCAGACATATTCAATAGTTTTTAGGACATGGTTTAATGGTTAATAGTTAAGTAGGGAGGTCCAATCTCAAACAAAATTATATATATCTAAAAATTGCTCCAAACGCGATCCAATCTCAAGCAAAATTATATATATCTGAAAACTGCTCCAAACACAATTTTTTTAGTTGAAAAAAATACAATAAACCACCGCCATTACAATTGCAAACTCAAGCTCCTGCACCCAGTGTGCTTGATTGTGTACTACCCACTTAGCCATGGATGCCGTGAAAATCCGATAATCCATTACCACTGCCATTGCAAACTTCCTGCATCCACTGTGCCTACCTGTGCACTTTTCCAGGTGCATAGTTTATTTGGGGTTTTCATTGGGGTGAGATTTTGAGTACAAATATATTCAATTCTGTGAGAGGAATTTGGTGCACATTAATTTTCACATGCTTGCTAGGAGGGATGACCAAGGAAAAATCCAAGGGCACCAACCAGTGGAGCATTGATGTAAGTAGTAGGCTGAGACTACCTGAAGTATATTGCCACATTTGCTTTATCCTCCTTTTCAACTGAAAACATTTTCCAATGCTCCTTTGGTGTGGTGCCATTGCTTTCTGCAATAAATGAATTATACCTGGCTATTTTAGCAACAAAAAATATAATTGCAAGTGAATCTCATTTTCGTGTCAGATCAACAACCTTTTTCTTGAACTTCTTGTTCCTACTTGCTGAAAGAAAACTGTGTTTTTTGTTATCAATCTTGAATATTTCTTTCATGTCTTCTCTTCCATTATTATGGTGATTTGGGTTCTATGTCAAATGAAGTGACCAGACTGTCATAAGATTAGGCTAGTAATGAAAGCAAGGCGATGACTGCATGTACATTTTGAATTGGTGCCTCAACAGGTGCTAGCATCTCTAACAATTTTTTGAAGTGATTGATGTTGTTGGCCACATCTTATGTTGTCATCTTTATTTGTGAAAACTTCCTCAGCTATATCTTAAGATGACAGCTTAATATCCATAAATGTTAAACAGCTTGAATTTCAATTGATTGTTGTGTTTGGCTACATATTAGAAGCCCCATAAAGATGAAAGTTTTTATCATAGAAGGTTAGTTGTGAAAAGCTCTATAAACATAAAATCACTAGTTAGTGGCTAATAAGCTTGCAAAAATGCATGCGAGACCTGGATAGGTTCGGCTGATCAATATCAATTGTGTATACCCCACTTATGGATAGGTGATTCATTTAAAGTTCTCACTAAGACCAATGGGCACTGCCTCTGGCTACCCAGCTCTTCTTTTAGTAAAAGCAGCCACTTGTATTGTTCTTTTATCAGCCTAATAAGGGCTGGTTGAGTCGTGGATTCTGCAACATTGACTTTTTCATTATATGTGATCTATATCAATTGTGTATGCCCCACTTATGTATCGTGTATGCCCCACTTATGTATAGGTGACTCATTTAAAGTTCTCACTAAACCAATGGGCACTACCTCTTGCTACCTTGTTTTTTAAGTAAAAGCAATATAGTTTTTTTAGTAAAAGCAGTATAATGATGTGTGATTTGATGGTAAGTTTAATTGGGTGAAGCCTAGAAGATTGTCGTTCAAATTTCATTGAGTACACTGGCCTGCTGTGGTGGATGCTCGAGACACAGATTCCCCACCCCTGCCTTGGTGGCACGAGAGTTTCACTTTGCTAAAACCATAAGATCTTAGTATATCGACTTACAGGTAATTGGATGTACTCTTGGTGTTATAGTGGCAGCTACGAGGATTGATCCTGGGTCTCCCATAAATTAGGATTGGCAGCTACCAATTCACCATGTATTTAAAAAAACAAAACAATCAAACTTATATATGTGTATTGATATTTTCTAGTTATTTTATCAGCGTAATAAGGGCGGGTTGAGTTGTGGATTATGCATGCTACTAACGCTGATTACTACAGTTCCATGTATTGATCATGATTACATCAATTTCACACATTAACCTAAATACTTTTTTAGTGAATAGTTAATGACTTTGAGGCAGATAGATCAGAGGAAAGTACAGGACACTAAATTGGTGGTAAACAATAGGCATCCTGGAGCAATACTTTAATTGTTGCATATGTGTAGATATATTGTCGATATGTGTGCATGTGTCCAATATATACAACTAATGATTCACTGTGAGGTGCATAATGCTTTGAATTGCTAGGCCATCATGGTTACACCGAGTGGTTGGGACTCATTGTTTATGTTGTTCACCTTGGTTTGAATCTCTGGATACCTACTGATGGGGGTTATAGTGATTACCTGGGGTTTTGATCCTGTGTCACGTGGATGAGATTTTGACTAGTTGCTAATTTTGTTGGGTTAGTAAAAATAGCAGGCCAACATGGTAATAAATTATCTGGAGAAAGATTCTAACAAAGCAGCTACACTAGTATGTAAAAGGTTGTTTCAAGAATTATATCAAAAGTATATATAAAAAAGCAGTAGTAAACTTGAATTTTAGAAACGGAATCAAATCCATAGATAAGAAACAGTTGTCCTTGGATGTAAAATATCATGTACAAGGAAGCACACATAATATACAGCACCTCATGATGCAACGATTGGTCCCATACACAAACATGTCTATGTTTGGGTGGAATCCATCCAGCTATGGAAACAAAGGTATTTCTTCTTTGAAAATGCATCTTATATTCCATTATTAAACAATAAAAATTACATCAAGAATTATAGGCTGTGGCACCAAAGCATGAGCATAGTCCCTAAACCAAAAGGCAAGCCTCCATGATTTACAATGCCTGAAATTCCATGCAGCCAACAAATTATTTAAACCCGATGAAGAAATGTCCATGAGTATGTATGGTAGCAAACTTGAAAAGTCGATAGTGCATGCAAAGAGTCTCTCTAGGAGCGATAAAACAGGCTGCAGCGTACTAAAACTTTTAGGAATAACATGTTGGCCTCTCATATGCCTATAATGTAACTGCAAAAATATAAATATACTAACTGGCAATACCAATGACCAAAAAATCATATCTGTGTATGATAAGTCAATGAAGATTCAAGAAAGATGGTTTCTAATTTTTGCAGGTTGTTTCCCCATCCATGAATCAATAATGTTCCTTTCCTCTGTTTCTCAGTCGCATATCCTCATTTGTTGAAGTTTTTCTTCCTGGGAAAACTACTTTCATACTTAAAAACATGCAACATAAAAATAACTGTATGCCTTTAGAAGGAGATCATACTGCTTGGTTCAGAAGCTGAACAAAACAAATATTCATGTATTTGAGTAGGGTTTTTTCAACTCTAGCAAGAAGAATGCATTTTAACACATGATATCTCTCAGCTTTCAAAAAGAGTTAAAACCAATTTAAACTGCAGATTGTACAACCCAAGCAGGACACTTGGCATGAAAAAGCGAGCTATAAATCATGGAATTAGACTGGGTCTACATCCCATATTCAAGTGTTCTTTCCTGTATGCTCAATTATGTGCATGGATAAATCACAAAGTGCTTTTCAGTTCTCCTGTCTGAATCAGCAAGCCTTGAAAAAAATTAGGCTAATGAGATATAACATTATAAGAATAAGGCGCTTCCCAACATAGCGCCAATTCTAGAATATATTTAGTTATTTCCAGTGGTAAGATTTAAAAGATTTCCAAGAACTCCTATAATGCTCACAACCAATGCCATGACAAGCATAGCCCACGGGAGAATCTTCTTCCTTAATCCTACGCTTTCCTTTCGTTGGTTGGGGTTAGACCTCAGGGCTATCAAAGCAGGAAATATGAAACCTAAAGATAGACCTGTGGTTGCTCCTGTGAACTGAAAAGCTACCCAAATATTGGGAATCAAAGTAGATCCCATGTAAAGAAAAACCAAAACAGTGATATTCAAGATGACAAACCTCCTGTTGCTCTCAGAGAGGGGCTTCGATCCCTTGAAGACCATGCAATCCATTGTCTGCCGAAGTGAAAAATGGATCACAGGAAAAACAAGCATCAAATGGAGCACATATCCAACCCTAATAATGTTATCAAGAATGGAACTGAAAGGAATTTCAAGGTCTTTGTCAAAATTTGACAAAATATCTGAATCTGTAGATTGCCCAAATAGAAGATAACCTGATATTGCAGTAGATTCGTACACCAACACACACAGCACTGTGGTGATCCTTCCAACCCTGTTCATCTTAGCAGGCGTTCTATCCTGGATTTCGTTATAGATCGGCTGTACATTGAAATGACATATGTATGCATTGGTCATGATTGGGATTACCACGAGAAGATCCAAAATAGCCCTTTTGGACCCAACATCAGGAAGCAGCCGAGGCCTCTCGATCTTGCCCTCTATAAGCCTAACAAAGGCAATAATTGATGACAAAACAACAAAAACAACTGCAAGTGAAACAGATGCAGCAGATGTGAATTTCAATGAATCTATCTTCTTAAGAGCACAGAGAGGCGCCAGAACAAATAACATTGTGATGAAAACTATCAGTCTCCGATCGCTCCACCACCCTTCCTTTCCTGTCCATTGATCAAAAAGCCCCTGGTTATGGGAAGATCCGGACATCACATCTCCCATGATAATTAAATAAACAATCATAATCCCTGCATTGTTTACAATAATACAAATCTCTGACAAACCCTGGCAGAGTGCCCACAAACAGATTCAACAGTTTCACCATAATTAGAAGCCTTCAGGTGAACAGAAAACTTGACCAGCAACTCAATGCTTATTTCCGAGAGAATACCCATCAGGATTATCACTGCAAAGCATAATGGCAGACCCAAAACTTTCATTGTTGCAGGCAGTGCCATAATTCCTGCACCAATTACAGTGGTCGCCAGATTGAAAACTGCACTAGGGATACCAAATCCAGACGCCACTTCTGCTATCCCTGATTTTTCTGTTGACAATAGGGGTAAAGCATCACTGTCTTCCGAATGCAGTGTCTTTGAGGTAACCCCATTGACAGACTTCTTGATCTCTGCCTCGTTGTCCAGCGATATGTCCTGCGTTTGCAGCTCGATGAACGAGTGCTTCATTCGGCCCTACATTGTGTACCTGATTTAAATTTCCCGAGAGATATTGAGAATTCTTTTGATTACCTGATTTGCAGGAAAAATAGAAAATCGTCCTTTGGCCTCCTCTGTTTGATGAGATCTGCTATTGATGGGGAAATGAAGATATTGAGAATTCTTTTGATTACCTGATTTGCAGGAAAAATAGAAAATTGTCCTTTGGCCTCCTCTGTTTGATGAGATCTGCTATTGATGGGGAAATGAATGATAAGATCTGCTTCTGTTTAAAGTCTAAAGTCTTCTCCTTCTGGTGCAAGGAGGATGAAAAGAATGGAGAGATATGAAGCATTTGAATTGTTAGCCAATTTGGCCTTTCCCTTAATTCGGCCCAGACTCTAATTAATCAACATGGCAGGATGTCATGACCCGAAATTTAGCCTGGTTTCTAATTAATAAACATGGTAGGATGCCTTGACCCTCCGCAGAAAGTTGCAATATGCTTTCTGCGGTACGAAACCTTGCGGGTGGAACTGCGAATGAGAGAGGGCAGCAAAGCCTCTGTTGGGTGAGAAGTTTGGAGTGGTAAATAAATGTAACCCTTAATGGCAGTAAAACCTTGAACAATATTTAGAAACAGAGCCCATAACTAGCTCGAATCCAATCCTCGGAGTGATCCGACAAAACAACCATGAACATTAGGTTTTGTTTTCTAAGCATCTCATCCTTCGAATTTGAGTAGCCTAAGCCGATGTTCAAAGCTACATGCTCCTCGTCCTATACAACTTCCACAATTCTTCGCTCTGCATAGGTCGTAAAACCCTACAAAAACACATTTCCCAAAACGTAAAACCCTAAACCCTTAAAACTCAAATCTTCCACAACGTATTTTCTTTAGCATGTGGTAAGATATAGTTAGCTGTGCATGTAATAACACCTCATTTAGCCAAAAGTCATTATTTGTGGCATTGGTGATGAGATTTCCAGTCCAGCTATGTGCGAGCTCATGTGCCAGAACATGCCCACCACTCAAATCTGCTGCAATGACAGTAGTAGCTAAGAATACCAGCCTGGGATTCTCCATTCCTCCAGATGGGAAACTCGGGGGCAATATAAGGAGATCGAATCTCTCCCATTCATATTCACCAAAGAGCATTCCCCCTGCTTTATTATCTCCCTTGTGTTCAGCAACTCACGTTCTGCAGCTTCCAGAATAGGACCAAGTTCAGAATAGATCCTAGTCCTGGGACTAACCTCCTTAGAAGCAATATTCCCCACCGCAAATGCAAACAGATATGGAGGTATTGACTGCTGCATTGAAAAATGGTGAACAACTCTTCCATGCATCGCCCACTTCTCTTCAGGGCATGCTCCCTTTGCTTTTCAAATAGGAGGAGTCATCCAGCCCTTATGGGCAGCAGACATTACAGAGCTCATCTGCTCAGGAAAGTTTAACACAACCGAGTACTGAATCCTCGCTACGCTGGGTAGACGGACTGGCTTATTATCTGGTTTCTTTAGTGTTAGACGGGCGGGCTGCGTTCGACGGACTGGCTAGGTAGATGGATGCGCTGCGCTGGGTTTAACTGTATTTTAATAAATTTTTGGATGACAGAGAATTGTTGAATCGTCTAACAATAGATCTAACGGTTAAGATTAATACAAGTAGACATTTAGGGGAGTTCATTTCAGAGGGAAATGCCTTACAGCGTAATTATAAGCACTGTTAATAAGAAAATGATTATAAACACTATTTTAGAAAGAAAATGATGAATTTACAGTTAACAACAAGAAGAAAAATAAAATGAAATGAAGCCTTCTTCAGTGCAGGGGCCCTCTGCAATTTATTAGGCTACACTTGCTCAATCAACTCCAAGAAAAAATCCTTCAGATGTTCATAAAAACATGTGGTATTCTCATATTAAAATAGGGACACAAAATGCCCAGAAATTACAAAGTCTAGAACTTCGATTTCTCAATAAAACTATTACTATTACTACTAACTTCTTCAGTTCTTTATACAGGTATTTATAAGAAAAATCATATAACTGTTTGTGGAGAAAAGCATCCTACAACCAAACATGTAGAAGAAAGATATGTGAAATTTCTTCCTCGGATAGTGGAGACATAAATCCAAGACATGGTGGCTATTGGATTCATTTGTATAGGTGGTTGTTGGAGTTTGTAGGTACAGGTAGTTGCTCGAGATAACGCTTCCCATCATTGTGAAATGCATTAATTAACGACGAAACATAGTCCTGTTACCTTCGGTCTCTCTGTGTTTTACTTATCCATTGACTGTAGTCTTATGCCATCTTCTTTGTCAACCTGGGTTGAATGAATAGGACAGGATCCATGTCATGATGATTTCCAAGCTGCCCATGTGGCTAGTTTCTCCTTCTGACACCTGGAACCTATTAGAGCATGAATGTAGCTGCGGAACAGCTAAATAGCTGCAGAATAGGCTGCGTTTTGTAGATAATATACAAAAAATTATTCAAACAGAAAAACATAAAAGCATAACATGTAAATCACTAAATGTCCTCCTCAAGACAGTATATACCGGTCATTGAGGCTCAATGTACCCCCACTAAAAAATCATTGCATGTCCCCATGCAATTCTAAAAAATGTGAACTTCTTTCTCCTATTGCATCTGTTCTGACACTTCCGCCAGCACATCCAACTTCCTTTTCTTACTTCTCCTTAAACTAACTACCATCCTGGGCTTCTTCATAAGAAGTCTGTATTTGAGGTTGATAAGTGTTCTGCTCAACCTCCTATTTTTCCTCTTTAGCTTCCTATTTTTCTTGTACCATAATCCTAGGTGGAACATTGTGTTGTCATGAATGGCTCTATCCAGCTTGTTCTATTCCCTCAAGGTTTCATTTTCTTTTTGAATGTGCCTGTTCAAAATCTCTAACTCAAAGATTTCTTGTTTGAGAGAGCTAGTTAGAGGGTCTTGTGGATTGACAGGCTACTCTAGATTGATTGAGGATCCTGGATCCATTTAGGTATTCTTTCTCTCTAATGACTCTATGTATTCATATATTTGCTACTGTACTAGATCTATGCCAGGAGAAGCTCTACTTGGGCTGCCTTCAAATTTCTATGGAGGAGAGTTTTGTAGACTGTGTTAAGGTGGAATACTGTCAGGAGATTGAACTAGGGTTTCTTCCTCTATGTTTATGAACTGGGCTTCTTTTGATGTTACCTTCCTCACCTTACCTCAGAATCTAGAGCTCCTTCTCAAGTTTTGGAAGCTTATGGTTTCTTCTCTTGTGTCCTTCTTCCTCTTCCTTATCTCCTTCTTTTTCTTGATTTTCTCCTTAATCTTGGTCAGTCTTTCGGAGAGTAACTGTTCATCTTCTTGTGGTGATGAAGGTTCAGGAATGTGTTCATTGATTGCTTCAGCTCTCTCTTTCAATTTTCATTTATGTTTATTCTGCTTTCTAACCTCTGGTTTAGAAGATGTCTCTGCATCATTCTTTTGTGAGGAGGTTCCAGATTTGTTTTGAATGTTAATGCTGATTTTTCTCCTCCTACTTTTCTTAACATGACTTTTCTCTGGTGACTCTAGAGCATCCTGGAAAAAATTTCTTACCAAGAAATCTTCCCATGTATCCCCTACACTTTTCAAATGGAATTCAACTAGTATTTTCACTAATCCATGATGATACATAGTTGTTTCTATGGATTCAATTTTCTTTTGGACATTTGTAGCCATCCTTCTCAATCTGTTTATAAGGAAGAAGGGAAGGTTGATGGTTCCATTTTCTAAAATATTCATTAATAAGCATATATGGTAAACATACATAAACCCAAATCTTCCTTCACATGTAATGAATTTTTGCAATATTAATAGCATATTACTCCATTTGTTCTTGAGTGTTGAAATAGGAATTCCCTTCCTAAATACTATAACATCCATACCTGGGTTTATAAGGACAACTTTCCAAGATTCACCATGAAATTCCTTGTTTTTAAACCATCTCTCTCCTTGTCTCGGCAACTCTGTTGCTTCTTCTATGAAGGATTCTGTGACTACAAATTTGATATCTGCTATCTCCACTTCTGTGCCATAAAATGACCTTGCAAAAGACTTGGTAATTTCCTTATGCTAGCTGTCAAATTTCTCAATAAAATTTAACCATCCGACCTTCTGTAGCATCCTTTTAAGCTATGGATACCCCTCCATATACTTTACCCCTACGGGCTCTGTCCTGACAATAAGCCCAATATCCCCTATTTTCGGTTAACCTTCAAAATTACTCTCACTATCTATAAAACGAGTGCTATTTAAGAAATGGAATGACTGTGTGTATGGAAATGGAATGACTGCGTATATATGAAAATGGAAAGACTGTGTGTATATGAAAAATGGAATGACTGCGTATATAGAAAATGGAAAGACTGTATATATGAAAAGACTGCATGAATATGAGAGATAAACTTAAGAGTTTGCATGTAATAAATAAATAGTGAGGATTTAGAGAGTCGTAGATAGGTAGGTCACATTGTCATCTTGACCATTAACAGGTGGAGTTGTGGAGGACCATTTGAGTACAAGTTATGGAGTTTGAACCAGAGATTTGTTATGAAAGAATCATTGAGACCATTTGTTATTAAAGATGGAAGATATGGTGGAGACATAGCGGTAGTCAAATCAAACGATGTTTGATTAAGGAGACATGTGATTATACAGACTATACAAACTTATGTTTTCAAATTGCTTTTTGAAATAAATTTTTGCATTTACCTTTGGAACCTTTACATTTCGCTTGCTAATTTTTTATTTTTTTATTTTTTTGATGTTGATCCACAGCTACCTTGAGCATGGTTGGTCTTCAAAAATTGATTTTTCTTCAGTTCCCTAGATACATGATTTTATTATGAGTTGTACACTTGCGCTTGAACTGATCAACAAATTGTAGCTGCAGAATGTGAAACGGAAAGTGAAATATGGCTTATGGATCATGAATGAAATGGAGTGGCTATGTAAGTGAAATGAAATGAGCTGTAAGACAATATGATAAATGAAATTAAGATGGAGTGAAAACTGTAAAAGGAAAAATTGAAAAATTTATTGATGAAATATGAAAATGGGATGAATTGTAACTACAAAAATAAAAAGGAGTGAGGTGAGATGAGATGATGAATTTTGCATAATCTAAATTGCAGAGTGATTGTAGCTTTTTGTCACTACTTATTACAAAAAGAAAATGAAAAATATAGGGTGTTAGAAACCTCCGATTTTCCCCCTGTATTTTTTGTATAAGTATGCCAATCAATGATTGGTTTTCAACCTTATCATATATATATATATATATATATATATATATTTGTTGCTTTGTTGTTTTGTTTTTTTTTGTTTTTGTTTGTCTGTTTGTTTTTTTGTTTGTTTTTTTTGTTCAGGAAAAATAAAGACTAAGTTAGTGTAGAAGAAGAATTCTTCTTCACTAGCTTCATTTCAGGATTGTCTTGGAAAATCTTAATGAACTCCTTTTTTGAAATTGGTTTCTGATATATCTTTAATCTATGACCATTCACAAGAAAAGGAGTTTTACTTTCATCTATTGTTTTTATCCTCACTGTTCCATTACTAAACACTTTTTCAATGTCATATGGCCCAAGCCAATGAGTTTGAAACTTCCCTTGAAAATCATTAAACTTTGAATCAAACAATAGGCTCGCCCAATCTCCCACTTGTAACCTCTTGCCCTTGATATATTTGTCATGCCATTTATCCCTTTGTTGTTGGACTATACTATTCCTTTGAACTGCCTCTTAATTGATTTCATCAAGTTCATTTAATTGCTCTAGCTTATGCTTTTGTGCCTCAGATAAATCTAGTCCCAGTTAAACTGCCATCTCGAAAGTTTTGATTTGGAACTCTATAGGGAACATGAATTGTTTCCCATAAACAAGTTCATATGGTGTATTTCCCATTGTGTTCGTCCATGTAGTTCTGTAGGCCCATAAGGCTTTAGAAAGCTTTTCTGCCCAATCTCTTCTATGTAGATGTACAATCTTGGTGAGAATTATTTCAATCACTTTATTTGAAGATTCCACTTGACCATTTGCTTGTGGATGATAGGGAGTAGATTTCCTATGTTTGATCTTGTATTCTTCCATAATTCCTTCCACCATGTTAGATGTAAATTGAGATCCCTGATCTGTCACAATTTCTCTTGGAACACCAAAACGAGTGAAGATGTCCTCAAAAAGAAAATTAACTACATATTTTTCATTAGCAAAAGGTAATGCTTTGGCTTCTACCCATTTAGTGACATAATCAATGCATACTAATATATACTTCTTCTGCTTAGATGGAGGATTAATTGGCCTAATAAAATCTAAGGCCCACTTTTCAAAAGGTTCAATGAGTACCTGAATTTGTAATGGAATTTCATTTGAGGGAGTAGGCTTCCCTACCCTTTGGTAGCTGTCACATCTACTGAAATATTCTTTAGCATATTTGAAGATGGATGGCCAATAATATCATAAAGAAAGGATTTTATAGGTTGTCCTCTTGTCAGCAAAATGTCTACCACATGGCTCATCATGACATGCCTTAAGCATCTTGGGCATTTCATCTTCCCTGACACACCTTCTGATCATAAGATCTGGGCCTGTTTTATACAATTTGTTAGTGATCCTTGAATATCTTTCACTTTCCTGAATAATTTTTCTTTTCTCTCTAGGAAATAAATGGGAAGGTAACTTTCCTGTGACCAAATAGTTAGCAATATCTACAAACTATGGAGTTTGAGTAGTTACTGCAAAAAGATATTCATCATGAAACTTATCTTCAATTGGAGAATCTTCTTTGATATTCCAAATCTTGGACAAGAAATCAGCAACTGTGTTTTGTTTTCCATGTCTATCTAGTAGAGCAATGTTGAATTATTGCAAAAGTAAAAGCCATATTGTAACTTTGCCATTAGTAATAGGTTTATTCATTAAATATCTAATTGCAGAGTGATTTGTATGAACAAATGTTTCATAGCCTATTATATAGTGTTTGAACTTGTTAATTGCATGAACAACAGCTAAAAACTCCTTTTCAGTCACAGTATAACTTCACTTAGTGGGAGTCAAATTCTTACTTGTATAGTAGATGGCATAAGGAATCAAATCTTTTTGTCCCAATACAACTCCCCGAGTTGTATCTAAAGCATCTGTTGAAATATGGAAAGGGAGTTTCTAATTTGGACCTCTTAAAATGTGTGCTTCAAAATTTTTGTTTTTAAGGTTTCAAATGCCAATTAGCAATCAAAATTCCAATTGAATTCACAATCTTTTGTAAGAAATTTGAAGAGTGGGGATGCTATTTTAGTGAAATTTTCTATAAACCTTCTATAGTATCCTGTAAATCCTAGAAAACTTCTAACATCCTTTTGGCAATTTGGAATTGAAAATTTAGAGATGACTTCAACTTTATATTTGTCAACTTTAATCCCATCTCATAAGAAGTTTGTATTTGAGGTTGATAAGTGTTTTGCTCAACCTCCTATTTTTCCTCTTTAGCTTCCTATTTTTCTTCTACCATAATCCTAGGTGCAACATTGTGTTGTCATGAATGGCTCTATCCAGCTTGTTCTATTCCCTCAAGGTTTCATTTTCTTTTTGAATGTGCCTGTTCAATATCTCTAACTCAAAGATTTCTTGTTTGAGAGAGCTAGTTAGAGGGTCTTGTGGATTGACAGGCTACTCTAGATTGATTGAGGATCCTGGATCCATTGAGGTATTCTTTCTCTCTAATGACTCTATTTATTCATATATTTGCTACTGTACTAGATCTATGCCAGGAGAAGCTCTACTTGGGCTGCCTTCAAATTTCTATGGAGGAGAGTTTTGTAGACTGTGTTAAGGTGGAATACTGTCAAGAGATTGAATTGGGGTTTCTTCCTCTATGTTTATGAATTGGGCTTCTTTTGATGTTACCTTCCTCACCTTACCTCAGAATCTAGAGCTCCTTCTCAAGTTTTGGAAGCTTATGGTTTCTTCTCTTGTGTCCTTCTTCCTCTTCCTTATCTCCTTCTTTTTCTTGATTTGCTCCTTAATCTTGGTCAGTCTTTCGGAGAGTAACTGTTCATCTTCTTGTGGTGATGAAGGTTCAGGAATGTATTCATTGATTGCTTCAGCTCTCTCTTTCAATTTTCATTTATGTTTGTTGGATACCTATACCAATAGTGTCATTTTTCATGATCAGATGTCAGAAGTCCAAATATGCTCTGCTTTGGCAAATGCAAAGATCTCATATTTTCCTAAGAAGGCAGTGTCTATATCAGTTTTCATAAGAATTTAATTTTGGATGGATGGTCCAACAGTCTAATCTGGATCATGCCATGTTTTCAATTTCTATGTTGTAGTATAGAGAATGATATCTGTCCAAACTGTTTAATCTTGGCAGATCAAGTAGCTAGCTAGAGAAACAAAGGTTCCCAACTGTCTAATCTAGGGCCTTGGAAGAAATAAGGTTTGTGTTAGATAGGAGATCCAAGTAAAAGCCAATGAAAAGAAAAGGCATTCAAAGGGTTGCAAGTCCAAAAGCACCCTCCAAAAAGGAACAAAAATGCTAGGGAAGCTAGTTGGGGTAGGTAGATGGGGTTGCAGAAATGGTATCTCTTCCAAAAAATCAAAGTTGCTGAAATCTATACAGGAAGAACAGCACTATGAAGCATGACTAACTCCCCTGGTTCTCATTTGTAAAACAGTCAGTACTAACTCCCTTTCCCCAAAGTTGCACAAAGCATGAGAAATCATATGTTTTACATTCTTATACCCTTGGGAAGCCACATT
>APFE030875301.1:0-12242 GCA_000404065.3 Pinus taeda
TTTCAATACCATGAACCCAAAACTGTGGATCGGCACAATTGACGAGACGCCATGGTCCAAAATATAGGTTCAAGTTCCAAGATCTAACTGCCATGGACCAAATGAGTGATCACCAACATATACGCGCTTTTGTAATGTATAACCCGCGTGTATACGCACCTTTGTCTAGATGAACCTGCGTATATGTCTTTTTCTACTTTCTGAGTGCCTGATCTGAGATCTGTTACCAGAGAGGGTTGCCATCAAGGACAACACCTGTGCCATAGCTCCAAACCTGTGCCATAATGCCAAAACTAAATAGGATCTTTTGATCTGTCATTCCATGGTCCCTTCATGGTCAATTGATTTTTTATTCTTCTTCTCATATTCTAAGTATCAAAATCACTTTCTCATACATGCTCATTCCTCGAATAATTTACAAATGAACGTATTTTTACACAATCTTAGATAGGTATTGCACAACTCCTTAACGTAAGTCTTGCATAATTACTATTGATAGTGACTATGCAATAGTGTACGGTGCAACATATGTTGATGATCAATGTGCACTCTCCATTGAAAGTCTCTCTCACTTTGGCTACAATTGTACTACTATTCCAATGAGTATTCTCAACTATAGCTTTCACTTTCGTGGATGTCCTTTTTTCTTACTTTCATTTAAAAAAATGTTTCTGTCACGTTATCTTCACTTTTGCATGTGTCAGTTTCATTTTCTTTAACTTTTGCATGCGTCACTTTCATTTTCTTCAACTTTTGTAAGGGTCTTTTTCACTTTTTCTTGTTGTTGCAAGTGTCACTTTTAACTTTTGACTTCATGTATGCATCCCACCTTCGCACATCACTAGAGGCACTTCTAGAGCACTATTCCACAATAGATGGTCCTATATATCATGAGAATATGTGATAGCTAGATTCTTGTAGCTTAGTGCACTTTCTGGTGCCAATCGACACTTGTGTCGCAACTTGTATTCTAAGTGTCGCAATGCTACATTTTAACTATCACACTTAGAAATAAGTGTTGTTTTTCTATCATGTCAAGGTATGATCATTCATTTTGAATCTTGTGTGTTTCCCTATCTTGTATTGATGGAAGTCATGTGTGTGATATTCATTTGAGTCTCATTAGAATGGCTTTCTTTCTCTCACTCTACTCGGCCCACACTCAGCCATTATAAATCTCTTCTTGGTCCTCTTGCCCAATGCAAGTTATGAAGGGTTTAATATTTCACCAAGTGATTAGAACTCCCTATCCATGAGCTTCATTGATGAAACCTTTTCCTATGAACTTGAGCACTAGATATTTTCTCAGGTCAGCTCCTTTCATTGTGCATTAAGAACCTTCAAAGCATAGTCACTAACCCTTGTTTCTTGTACTGACACACTTCACTGAGCTCTAATCATTTATGCCTTTTATAGAACATGGAGAATTTCTAGTTGATAGCAAGGACTTCTCCATCTCCTTTCAATGATAAACTGCACAATACATAGGTTCCCTCTCCTTCACAATGTAGTGAGAATCCTCCTAGCAAAGTCACTTGACTTTTTGTTGCTTTCATTAGCTAACTACACAACTCTCTCTTATAGTGAGCCTCCCTCAGCTTAGTTCACATTTCTAGTGGACAATGAGTCCACCTCTGATCTACTGCAACCCCTAATTACACTAGCATGGAAGCCTAACCCTCAAGCACTACACATTGCGTAGGTACAATGCCTAATCTTACCTTCTCTACCGAATGAAACCCATCATTGCACCATGCCTTGTTATAACTTGTCTCCCTCAATGAATTAAGTAGTTCTAGTGCACAGTGAGGTCCTCCCATAGCCATTGGGAATCTAAACTATGCTATCATGGTCTCCTTCTTCCTTGAGCCCTGAGCACTGTGTCGTTTCACTCAAAAGGCTCATCAACCTTGTCCCTTGCACTTTCTCAATATGTTGGAACCTAAAGAGACCCTCCTTATAGCACATTATGCATTCCTAGTGAGCAATGGTGTCCTCCCTCAACCACAACTAATCTCAATTGTGAAATTATCAACAAGCCTTTTTTTCTTAGCCCTCACACACGCTCATCACAATCAACTTCTTCCATGAGTAAAGTAGGGGTAGAATAGATTATTTCCAAACTGGTCTTTCCTTTTCATGAGTGAACTTAATTGGTTGGTGTACCACCTGAACAGGGCAAGGTGGTGCTCAAGGAAGAAACCTCTTAGACTTTGAAAACATAGCCTTGGATTATCTAGCTTGTCATATGAGACAAGATCATTATTTGGAGAAGCAAGAAGTGACTTAATGCTCAACTATTGGAGCTAATGTCTCACCATTGTAACTATGTACTTGGATCTTTCACTTAATAATTAGAAGCTCATTGGGCTAAAATACTTTTATGCATGTATCATGAATGTTGTAAGATTATTCTTTAGATGTTTGCAGTATATGATATGTTCACATGTACTAAAGAAATTGAACTACTTCATTGGCTTTGGTGCTTATCTTGTTGGATGTGTGTTGTACTTTCTTTAATGATCGTTGTGTCTATGTGAACTACTTCACTAGATAACTAATTAATCTTTTGTTGTTCTCATGTTCCTCTCTTAGGATAGCAATATTACTTTCCTTTTAGAGACTCGATGTTGTCTCCCCTCTCGTGAAAGCCTACTTTTCAAAGGTTATGTGCATACTCTCTTATGTTATTGATTGCAACTAAGGAAAACCATTGAGTTATGATGGCTAGGTCGATACTCCATATGGGGATCCTACTCCAAATGGTGTGAGGTTTAATCGGGACTTCACATCGGAGAGACCCCCTTGTATTTTGGTGGTATATAGCATAGGCGACACCACGGTAGCCTAGTGCTAGGTCAACCTGTTCTCCCTTGAACATTGTGCATGGTTACCTCTGAGAGATAGACTATGGGATAGAAATATTATTATCAACTATTGTGATAGAATTACATCTATGTAGGCCCACCTTAAGCCTCCTAACACCATGATAGGCCCGCTTTACATGGGCACTAGTTCCTCCGCCAGATAATGCATGTCCTCCATGTCATCGTAGCCATCGTTGTGATGTAGGATACACCACGCCATCTTGGTCCTTGTCAGCCTGGGTGTTTCTCTTGTGCAATCTCTTGTGATATTTCGAGATGTAACCTCTGGGCATACATCATCTCAGGATGTCTCTTCCCCTTAAGCCCAGTCCCACCTACCTGCTTCTATTCTTGTTTCTTGCCCGTTTAGATATTAATTACTTACTGCAAACAGACCTAGGGATGTGAACACGAAAAGGACACATTCATGCCTACCCACCTCTTGGTTGTCGATTTCTCACATTTAGTATTGTCCCTTCATTACACTAGCCTCATGCTTGGTTATGTGTTATGAGCACATGGTCAGTAACCTAGATTTATTGTTGGGCCTTAAAATAATAATAATTGTGGATCCTTTGTGCTCCACCCGCATGCTTCAACTCATCTTTGTTAAAGCTCTTAACAGAAAATTACAAGAATATTTTAATATTCTCATGAACAACCATTTTTAAAGTATCAAGGCTCAGTCCCACTTACCACATTGTCTATAAACACACATAGGTTGGATTTAGTGGTTTTTATGGGCACTTGGACCTAAATCTAGGGCTAAGGCCATTACACTAAAGGTTTTATATGGCATGCCATTGGAGTTATCCCTCTTAATATTACAACAGCTTCGACCCAACCAACGAGTGTATAGTTATTTAAAAACACACATATATATACACAAGTTGCAATGTCTCTCATGAGCTTAAATATATAAACACCAACCAGATGAACAAGCCAGTTGCGCATGTCATTAAAACAAAAGGAGAGAGAATTTCAATAGAAAATATTTCTTCTTCATGCTCAGCTAATTAGATTAGTTTCAAGCTTCGAGTAAGGACAAGAGTTGAACCATTCCTTCAACAACGCAACAAAATGATAATATCACAGAGATCTACCCATCTCTCAACACACATTCCATTGTTAACCAATTTGTAGACTCTCGATGAATACATGAATAAAAAATTCCTAAGATTATATTTTGGGCACTTGCAATACATTTTCATGCCAATTTGACCTCCCTGGACATTAACTTCAGTAAAAAAATTGCCTGATGCCAATGTATGATAAGTAAATATATTAAGCATAGGAAATCATGAGTATATTAGTCCTCCAAGGATGAACCATTCCTCGTTCATTGCTTATATCTTTAACATTGTACAGGAATTCACATTCCTAATTATTCCATAAGAATTAACCAACAAAATGAACCAATATCATCATAAGCATTAAAGCCGACAAATTAATCATATGCATAAAGATACATGCATAAAGGCTTGAATATACTTATGTTATTAAAATGTGATCGATAAATGGGATTAGGACTTCAACTCTCCACCCAACCATATACAGTTGTAGTGAAGCCTTACTTGCAATTCTCACCCCTAAGCCAAATTCACAAGCCTGGGGTGGGGTGCTTATAGGTGCTTTCAACTAATGAAAACAATGGAAACAAGACGTCATAAGGCCATGGTTTCCTCCATCCACCAGTTAATCTCATTACAGCTCTCACAGTTCATCCATACATACATTCATGCCAACATTTCAAAATACAAAGAATCCTAGCTCACTTCTAGAAGAAGAGAGGCCACTATCAAGAAGGTTCATTAGTGGTGAAATTGTCAATTGTAAATAAATCACTCTCTAGGTGGTTCATCAATGAGTCAAGAACCAGAGTTTTATCCCAGGGAAGCTCCTAGTGGTTCTTTTAGTCGTCACAAGAACTAGGGTTTCTTCAGCCTTACAAGTAAGCCATATTGTCTAAACCATTCACACAACAATATTTTCTTAAAAGGTTCCTCACATATGATCCTTTTTCAAGGATTTGATACAGTTCCAAAGACCACTTGATCTCTCTCTCTCAGCTTTGCATTCCCCCACACACAACAGCTCTAAACATCCTATTTGTTGCCAATACTTCATGACTTGTGTAAGCGTGAGAGAAATATGGGGCATGTATTCCTTAATGAAAAATATCCTCGTCACCTAACGAATTAACTACCTTGTTCTTCATACAAGTCACACAACAATCACGTCTTGACAACACAACCCATGTTGCTCTTAATGTTTTTCCTTTTCTTTGCTTGTTATTTGAGTTGAAGGACACTTGGATTGGTTATTCCTCTTTCAGTTACATTGAATGCGTAATTGTCACAATAAATCCCTTCATTCAACCAGTACTGAGTTTTAAAAGACAACCATTTCCTCAAGCAACCCTCTTCCTCAAGTAAAGGAATCAGTGTCCCTTTCTCAACCATTTTAAAATAATTACAATTATTTACAGAAGGGGGAAATGTTAACCAGGGTATATCAAAGTAGGGAAATGAGAAATCCTTTAGAATGTGATCTGCTTTGTGGCACCTACAACATTTGAATGGAATTCCCTCATATTTCATAATCTGTTTGTGGAATAACCCTCAATAAGTAATGTTAAAAGTTAAATCAAACCCTCTCGCATATCCAAATTGACCATAATTCTAGAAATTTCCATTATTTTTCTACATAGGATCTATCCACCTCCACAAAAGATCCCTATTTATCCTTGATAATCTGAAGATATATTGATATCAAAACTACATGGGAAAACCTAGGAGCCTCACCCATCAGGCCAAACCACAGATTTTCTTTGCTAGCATTGAATACAGGACTCCATTTCTTCAATAAGGCCAGTGATGAATCAATGCACCATGTTTTGCATAACACCTAGTTTGCATCTTCCACGAAGTTGAATCTTAATGAAAACCATCCCCTCCTGAGAGTTCTGACCACTAGCAACTCTTTGAGATACTTATCCTACACTGTCTTTACACATACACGAAGATTTTCTACAGTGAATTCCTTTCCATGAACACAACATACTAGTACCCTATCAGATGTTTCCATAGCATCCCCAAATTGTACTCCTTCTCCAAGAACCAAATCCTCTAGTTCATATTTTACCCTAGTACATTTTACTCTTTTTCACATTTTTTTAGTCCTTAGCATAACCTCTAGGCTTGATTAAGCTATTGGGGTTCACCATGTATGAGTGTACACCTTGGTCCTTCCCCTTGCACTGTCATAGATCTCCATGGAAGCACTCCCATAATTTACGCAACTTGAGAGTCCTTCAAAATTAACCCCTATTAGCTTAACTAGGAAACCCCCACTAAAAGTCTCTTCCACCCTCTAAGAGTTTCCACACCCTATCCCACCTTACTCAAAATTAGGTGAGATACCCTTAGAAAACTAAGGCTCAAAACCAGACCATTCTACCTCTTCCCTTACTAGCTCAACTTGAAAATCCCTGCTAAAATCCTATCTTTCCCTTTGTGAGATGCCAAACGTTGGCCCACCTGCATTTGAGAAACCCCTAGAAAAATAAGGCATAAAACTGGACCTTCCCAACTTTTCCCATACCTACTCAACTTCAATAAAAGACCCCGAAAGGAACTTTCAACTAGAGTATGATCTGAATGGAAAATGGCATCCACCCATGGTATTCATCCACCCATAGTATTCATTCACCCATGGAATTTACCCATGGGATTGTAAGTGGCATCCATCCATGGTATTCATCCACCCATGGTATTTATCCAGCCATGGAATTCACCCATGAAATTGTAAGTGGCATCCACCCATGGTATTCATTCACCCATGGTATTTCCCCATGGTATTGTAAGTGGCATCGACACTTGGTATTCATCCTCCCATGGTATTTATCCACTCATGGAATTTACCCATGGTATTGTAAGTGACATCCACCCATGGTATTCATTCACTAGTGGTACTTACCCACTCATGGAATTTACCTGTGGTATTGTGACAAAAAAAGGATATAAGTAACAAGTCACATTTGTAAAAGGACAAAAGGTCCACTGCAATGTAGCCTTTACAATTATTATATCTTTTAATAAAAAAAGTTTCTTTGTAGTTTTTTTATTTTGTGTTCTCCTATTTTATTATGGAAAATTTGAATTTTTCAGATCTTGGGGGCCTCACCCCAAGATCCAGATCAGTTGTGGCTTGTTCCATGCACTCTAGATTTAACTCTGTAGATGTGAGTTTTTCTGCAATGTCTGATGTGTCCAGTAATGGTGGGAAGTATGGTAGAAGGCATACCACATTGAAAACTGGGTGCAAGCCAAGGAATGGGGGAATGCTAAGCTCAAATGCATTCTCTCCCATAGCCTTGGTAATGGTGTAAGTACCATATGGGAGTTGTCTAAGTTTATGATAGGCTTCAGTAAGGTGTTCATTCTACAAATGAAACCAAACTTTTTCGCCCATCTGAAACTTGTGTGGCACCCGATGTTGATCATGTCGTTGCTTGTATTTGGCATTTTGATTTCTCGAGAATGTCGTGGACTTGTTGGCGTATCACTTTATTAGGCTCAGAAAATACGTGTGTGGATTCGGTCTACATATTTGTATGAGGCATGGCAACATTAATCAGACATAATGGTTGAAATCCAAGACCCACTTGAAAGGGAAAGCAACCAATCAAGCTATGGAAAGCTCTATTATAAATGTGTTACACATATGGAAGACTCTCATCCTAGGTTCAAGGATGATTGTAGTTGTACATGTAGAGTATGTGCACTATCATCCTATTGATGACCTCCATCTAGCCATCAGTCTGAGGATGGAAAGCAGTCAATTTTTTGAACACATCCAACAAACTTCAGCCACATGCTATGAACTCCACAGAGCACTTTCTTGGAAAAGCGGGAAGAATTTTTATTTTTTCATTTTTTTTGCAGGAATTGTTTTTGGGTGGTGAGTTTGCAGATCATATTTGAAACTTTTGGTCCAACATTTACAAAAATAAATAACATATCTGGATTCCTTGCGAAAAAAATACCCAAATTAAAAAAAAAAAATCAGCTGAATCAAAGTCGAGATGAGGGAGATATCACTGATTTAAAATAAGCTATGTTGCAGAAATTTTTCTGATGACAATTCGTGGACGAGAACTTTCCTATCATTTTTTGCAGTTATTGTGCAGAATTTCAAAAACATTATTGTAGATATGAGCTCCTCTCGAAAAAATTCCCAATTTCAAAAAACAAATTGGTTGAATCAAAGTTCGGATGAGGGAGATATCGTTGATTTAAAATCAACTATTTTTTGATAACTTTTATGACAACAAGACAGTTGTAGCACGAATCTGATTTTCCAGAGTGTCCAGGTAGGGATTTCAATCACATGGAAAGATGCAGAATGATCATTCTATTTCCAAAAATAGGTTTTAATAAAGATTCTGGGTTAAATTTATCGAGTTATGCCCATTTTAAATCTGGAGCGGCATTTGAAGCAGGTTCCCTTTGGATATGTGCCCTCCCAACCCGCTTTAGTAGGCACCTGCTTCACATTCATCAATTTCAGAATAGCAGCATCTGAGTTGGGTTCTTTGGAGACGTGCCCTCCCACCCTAAGCTATGTAGGCACCTGCTATTTCATCAACAGCCAACATCACAGTTATGGGTCAACCACCCAAAATCCTTCTCATCGAAGTCCATTTGCTAGGCCACACACTGTTAGTATCACAGTTGGTCATAAGCATTACAAGGTATCTCTATCCTTGGATATTTGTTTTTCATGGTTATGGGTCATCCACAAACCCACACTTCATCGAAGTCCATTTTCTAGGTCGCACACTATTAGTATCGTTGTTGGTAACAAGCATTACAAGGTATCTATATCCTCGGATCTTCGTTTTTCATGATTATGGGTCATCCACAAACCCACACTTTATCGCAGTCCATTTGCTAGGCCACACACTATCAGTTGCATAGTTGGTCACAATCATTACAAGGTATCTCTATCCTCATATCTATGTTCATCATGGTTATGAGTTAACCACGCGAAACCCTTCTGTTTAGTGGCTCTTCATATTCAACAAAGGCTTCTCAGGAGGAACTTCACGCAATGGGGACCATTTCTTCTTTAGGAGGGAGGAATGACCCAAATGGAAAATGGCATCCACCCATGGTATTCATCCAGCCATAGTATTCATTCCCCCATGGAATTTACCCATTGTATTGTAAGTGGCATCTACCCATGGTATTCATCCATCCATGGTATTTATCCACCCATGGAATTTACCCATGATATTGTAAAGTGGCATCCACCCATGGTATTCATTCACCCATGGTATTGTAGGTGCCATCGACTCTTGGTATTCATCCTCCCATGGTATTTATGCATTCATGGAATTTACCCATGGTATTGTAAGTGACATCCACCCATGGTATTCATTCAACCATGGTATTTACCCGCTCATAGAATTTACCTGTGGTATTGTGACCAAAAAAGGCTATAAGTAACAAGTTGCATTTTCTAAAAGGACAAAAGGTCCACCATAATGTAGCATTTACAGTTATTATCTGTTTTAATAAAAAAGTTTCTTTATGGCTTTGTTATTGTGTGTTCTCATCTTTTCTTCTCGCATTTGAATTTTTCAGATCTTGGGGGCCTCCCCCCAAGATCCAAATTCGAGTATCCAAGGGGAAATAGTGGGTTAGGTCTACACTGACGTCCAAACTAGGGTCTTGAAACCCTAGCGAGGATGGCTCCTCTGGCACTGAATATAATTCATAATTCAAATTAGGTGACATCACTAATGAAAAGGGAGGAAAACCTTATGATACTGCTGATACAGTTTCTAAGTTGGAAGGGAGGAAAAAATCCCTACGTTTGGTGTGCCAGGTGTCACCATGGTCTCCAGATCGAGTGCATGAGTTGGCATCTTAGTCCAAATGAAGATATTATCATATGGGTCAATGGAATAATCCACCTCATCCTCCATTCCACCCTTTCTCCACACCTGTTACAACCCTAAACCATTAGCAACATCTAAGGAATGAATTGTATTGCAAACCATACATCATTTTCCGTCTAACAACCACTGACTTCTGGATCAGATACTATCAGTGTCACCTCCCTCTGACACTTTTACCAACCCTTGACTGAAACCACGATCTGACAAATACTGCATAAGGCATCTCTTAAACCACAAACCCCTATATCCATGGTTGCACATATATGTCTCCACTTTGCGAGGTTATCAACTTCACTATTTTATTTGTTTATTAAATTTTATTTCAGGAATTGGATGTTATTTTACTTTTTTAATGTATTTAATGACTATTAAAATTTCTGCAATGGCAAAGGGTAATTTTTTTTTTTTAAATAGTAAATTTGAGATGTAAGTATTTAAGTTATTCATCATAAATCTTTCATTGGTTAAATTACAAGTTTACATATAAAGAAAGCCAATGAGCACTATCTCAAATCTAAGCATTTGTGGAATCCTTTTGAAATTGTGTTCCATTAGTGTAATTGGTGTTTTTCTTATCATATATACTTTTCTTCACTTTTAAGAGATAAACACAGAGACATGTACGAAAACACGATGTTTTCCTAGTTTCAGTAATAAATCAAACGAATTGTTATTCCTAATTATGCTAATAAATCCCTTTTCATGTGGTCATTCTTTCTCATTATTTTCTTTTGCATAATGTTCACCAACTTGCGCTAACTTGTATTAGACATAAAATAAGAGGTAAAAAAACAAACGACCTTCACCAATTTTTCAATGTACAAGTGAAGTAAATTTGAAATTCCAAATCTAAACTAGATGGATAGATGCATGCAGGGGAGATGAAGATGGCCATGCAGAGACAAACTTTTGTTATGTCCTTCCTATTTAATTTTAAAAACATTCAAATTTATTGTTAAATTTAAAACTTATATATATATATATACACACACACATGGATAATATTTCATATTTAAGTTTCAATCTCATATCTGATATGGGGTTTTGAACCATGAAGTACACAATGGACAAATACATGTGGGAGAGGTGGGAGAGCATGAATGTTATGTTGCTAGAAGGTTGGAGGCAGTGGATGTAGGTCATAATTTCATGGTATCTATCTTGTATGGGATAGTAAATATTAAGCACCATGCTCTGAATTAATGATTGTTTTAATTGGTTTAATGTATTTTCATCTTATGCATTAGATGAGAATAAAATGATATTAAATGAACAAGATGAAAGGCACTAAGCCAATAATTGACTTAGTGCATGATGCTTAATACTTATCGTTTTTAAAGTGTGAGCCTGTTACTCCTCATTGAAATACCTTTTAATTTCCATTCCTTAATTTTCGTCAAAATTTTAGTTTTGAGAGAATGAGCATGTTAATATTTAGACAAATGTAATGCCATACTGCTCAAATTAAGACACTTAAATATGGAACTAACACTTAAGGAATGTAAATAACAAACAATTCCAAATTAATTAAGGAATGCAAATAACAAACAATTCCAAATTAATTTAGTTGAGAGGCTCATTCTATAATCTAGTATGAGGATGATGTGTAATTTCGTTGGTGCGCAACTTGGAGTTGACACTTGTCCTTTAAAAAAATACTTTAAATAGAAAAATATTCTCGGTTATAATAAAAACTTAAATGATTGTACATATTTGGTTAGTTTTAATTAAAACCATTAAAGTAATTAAAAAAACAACTTATATTTCTCTTAGAGAGATGGAGAATGTGTGTTAATGTTGACCTTAGTAAAATATTTTAATGCTCAGAAGGAAAAACTAATTAAAGGTAAAATAATTGAGGTGTAGACTAGTCGATTTGTGTGTGGTTTAGTCCCAAGCCCTCTTAATCACTCATTTATCAAGTCAAAAATGCAATTTGAACAATGAAAAATTACACATGGTCTATATAGAGAGAAACATAAAACCACTATAGATCCATTTTAATCATTGATTTCTCTACATTCTAAAAGACAATTCTAAATTAATTTAATATTGAATATGTTTTTTTATTACATTAAAATTATGGGTAACAGCATGATCATTGTGTTATATTTTTTCTTCCAAAAACATGTTAATATTTTTAATACAAAATGTATACTTACAAAATTTTCATTAACTATTTGATGGAATCTTATTTTAATCATGACTCTACAATAAAATTAGCCCACATTCATCGTATCATCCTACAAATCTTTGACCAAATGACTTCTAATATTAATAAATGAATTTTATATATTAGTTGAAAGGGACGATTTGAGTTTACACCAGTCGAGTCAACAAGAAAAGGAAAATCCACCAAAATCCCGTATCAGATACGACTCCTTTTGAATTTATGTATAAATGACTTT
>APFE030875304.1:0-21807 GCA_000404065.3 Pinus taeda
TTAGATATCATTTTTGGGATTCAACTGCGTTAAGTAAGTCATTCACGTATGACCCATTTCCATGAGAGGTAGTCGTAACGGACTAATTTCTCATGATTTTTGAATAGTTCACTTAGCACTCATTGCATCGGGTGATGCTCACAGGGGTGAAGAAGTGGGATTGAAACTAGTGAAATGTGGAGAACGAATCACATAGCATCAATCATCACTTCCGGGGCTTGCACCCGGTAACCAGGACTTCCCAAGAGGTCACCCATCCCAGAACTCCTCTGGCTCAAGCACGCTTAACTGTGGAGTTTCCCACAATCAAGCCCACTTAGCTTGCTACCCCATTTGCAAAACCTTAGCAAGTATTGTGCCTCATGAACCATTCAAGTAGAGATCCCTTGACTCTTTTTGAATTTAAGTATGGGGATTACGCAGTGCATTATATTAGATATCATTTTGGGATTCAACTGCGTTAAGTAAGTCATTCACGTATGACCATTTCCATGAGAGGTAGTCGTAACTGACTAATTTCTCATGATTTTTGAATAGTTCACTTAGCACTCATTGCATCGGGTGATGCTCACAGGGGTGAAGAAGTGGGATTGAAACTAGTGAAATGTGGAGAACGAATCACATAGCATCAATCATCACTTCCGGGGCTTGCACCCGGTAACCAGGACTTCCCAGGAGGTCACCCATCCCAGAACTCCTCTGGCTCAAGCGCGCTTAACTGTGGAGTTTTTCCACAAACAAGCCCACTTAGCTTGCTACCCCATTTGCAAAACCTTAGCAAGTATTGTGCCTCATGAACCATTCAAGTAGAGATCCCTTGACTCCTTTTGAATTTAAGTATGGGGGATTACGCAGTGCATTATATTAGATATCATTTTGGGATTCAACTGCGTTAAGTAAGTCATTCAAGCGTATGACCATTTCCATGAGAGGTAGTCGTAACTGACTAATTTCTCATGATTTTTGAATAGTTCACTTAGCACTCATTGCATCGGGTGATGCTCACAGGGGTGAAGAAGTGGGATTGAAACTAGTGAAAAGTGGAGAACGAATCACATAGCATCAATCATCACTTCCGGGGCTTGCACCCGGTAACCAGGACTTCCCAGGAGGTCACCCATCCCAGAATTCCTCTGGCTCAAGCGCGCTTAACTGTGGAGTTTTTCCCACAATCAAGCCCACTTAGCTTGCTACCCCATTTGCAAAACCTTAGCAAGTATTGTGCCTCATGAACCATTCAAGTAGAGATCCCTTGACTCTTTTTGAATTTAAGTATGAGGGATTACGCAGTGCATTATATTAGATATCATTTTGGGAATCAACTGAGTTAAGTAAGTCATTCACGTATGACCATTTCCATGAGAGGTAGTCGTAACTGACTAATTTCTCATGATTTTTGAATAGTTTCACTTAGCACTCATTGCATCGGGTGATGCTCACAGGGGTGAAGAAGTGGGATTGAAACTAGTGAAATGTGGAGAACGAATCACATAGCATCAATCATCACTTCCGGGGCTTGCACCCGGTAACCAGGACTTCCCAGGAGGTCACCCATCCCAGAACTCCTCTGGCTCAAGCGCGCTTAACTGTGGAGTTTTTCCCACAATCAAGCCCACTTAGCTTGCTACCCCATTTGCAAAACCTTAGCAAGTATTGTGCCTCATGAACCATTCAAGTAGAGATCCCTTGACTCTTTTTGAATTTAAGTATGGGGGATTACGCAGTGCATTATATTAGATATCATTTTGGGATTCAACTGCGTTAAGTAAGTCATTCACGTATGACCATTTCCATGAGAGGTAGTCGTAACTGACTAATTTCTCATGATTTTTGAATAGTTCACTTAGCACTCATTGCATCGGGTGATGCTCACAGGGGTGAAGAAGTGGGTTTGAAACTAGTGAAATGTGGAGAACGAATCACATAGCATCAATCATCACTTCCGGGGCTTGCACCCGGTAACCAGGACTTCCCAGGAGGTCACCCATCCCAGAACTCCTCTGGCTCAAGCGCGCTTAACTGTGGAGTTTTCCCCACAATCAAGCCCACTTAGCTTTATAATGTGAGAGGTATAAAGTAAGTATTTTAATAAACAATATATACTCAATAAAAACTTATAATATGACAAAAAACATTTAATATTCGCAATCATAACGAGAGGCAAAAATCTCTAAACATATCCTAAATGGTATGCCCTTCAAAAAATATTTTAATTAGCCTATAGTATTATCATCAAAGAAATCAATATTCCTCTATGTAACAATTAATATACAAATAATATACAAATATAATCAAGGGAGATTTGGTTGAATTCTATAACTAATTGATCCTCAAAAAATGATGTGGGAGAGGGGAAGGATGTCGGGAATGAGGGTTACAGAGGAAGAGAAGGTCTAAACAGACTTTCCTGTGTGCAACGTTGGAGAAAAGAAGGAGTGCAGGGAGCTCGTGTTTACCAGTGGAAGATCAAATCAGGGATTTGCAGACAGTAGAAAAGGAGAGGTCGCAGGAAGAAGCGGGCGCTGAAGGTTTAATGGCAGCAAGTGCGGGGAGGGGAGAGATCCCCTCCTACAAAGCATGACAACGGGGGAGGCAAGCAAGGAATGAGCGCGAAATGGAACGAAGTCAAATAACGGAGAGAACCCACCAAACGAAACAAACTGGCAGATGGGTTTGAGGGGAAGCTGCCTCCCTAGGGCATCGAAGAAACCCAGGTTCATAATATCGAGGAAAAAACTTGAAGAGTATAGGAGTTACATGAAAGAGTATGCCTTAATATGTAAATTTGTAGGGTTCTGGCCATTAGAGCAAGACCTGTCAAAATGGATACAACAGAGATGAAAACCTAAGGGGCATGTGGAATTGAAACTAGGTGCGAAATGTTTTTTTACAGTAATATTATCTAATATAGAAGAAAACGAAAGGATTTTCGAGGGAGGCCCCTACTTTATGAACAATGCTCGCCCTTTTATTTGGCACTCGGAAGACTGCTATAACCCAGACAAGGAGAAAATGCTAGCAGCCCCGGTCTGGATAAGACTCTTTGGGCTTCCAATGGAGTTTTGGGATCCGGAGATTTTAGAAGGGATAGGGAATGCTATAGGATCATTCGTGAAAGTAGCCAAATCTACTAAAAGAGGGAGATATACGTCCTATGCCAGAATATGCGCATATATGAATATAACTGAACCTCTCCCAGATTTTATTGAATTAGAATATCATGATGAGATCTGGAAACAACCAGTGGATTACGAGCATATACCATTTCAGTGCATACGATGTCATGAATACAATCATCTTTTCAGACAATGCCCATTAAACAGAATAGAGGAAGCAGAGGATAAGAGAGAAGAAGAGAGGGCAAGAGCAGAGGAACCAGGACGAGAGGAAGAGGGATTTAAAGAAGTACAGAACAAAAGGAAATCAGGGTAAATTCCAATGAAAAATACCAAAGGAAAATATACCTCTGGAAACGTACAACAAACTCGAAGTACTCTAGGAAGAAGAAGTCAAGAAGGAAAAGGAAGAGAGTGACAGAGAGACAATGGAAAACTCAAAATAATCAGGAAAACATGTATCAGGACAAAAGGATACAGAACACGGGGAGGCAGAAAAGAAATGGGAACAGACAAATGAACAAACGCAAACGGAGATAGACCCACAAAAAGACAAAGGAGGAGAAGAGGAGCGGATAATGAGGAAATTGCTACAGGAATGGAGGTTGTTAGTTGAAATATTCATTCCGGAGGAGCAAAAGAAAATATATAAAGAAGAATTTCAAAAATATAAGGAAAAGGCAGGGGTAACAGCAACAAATAAATTGGAACATATAGAAACGCAGGGGAATCAGAACATAGGAATGGGCAGCTCTAGCAAAGGAGGAAGAAAAAGGGGTAGGCGCTCGATGAGTGAGACAATCCAGGAGGTAGGATAGATACTGGTGAACTCGGGAAGAGTCATACCTCTATCAGAGGTATTTCAACTACCCCCAAAACTATTAAAATTATTATTACAAGTTGGAACATCAGAGGTCTTAACAACAGAGGTAAACGGGATATTTGAGAGACAGATTAAAAAGAGACAAACCAAGTATAATGATAGTCTAAGAAACAAAGATTAATATGCAAAAAATGGAAGAAATAATGAGCAGAGGTAATATCCGGTATGAGATAATGGGATAGGATGCGACAGGAAGTGCAGGAAGATTGGTAATCCTATGGAACCCAGAGGAAATACAATTTGAAAATTGGATAAGCCTCCCTCGGATCCTCTCAGGCACTTTTAAGGTGATATGATCATCTGAATGGGTAGTATTATGAAGAGTTTATGGACCACACTCTCCAATAGAATGCAAAGGATTCCTATAAAACCTTAAAGAAATACGAAGACTCATTCCAGAGAAGCCATGGATAATAGGTGGTGACTTTAATATGATTACAACCTTAGCAGAAAAGAGAGGAGGATTGAGAAGGATAGATTCAGATATGGAAGCGTTCAGAGATATGATATCAGAACAAAGAATGGTGGATATTTAAACAATAAATTGTACCCATACATGGAATAATCATAGATGAGAAACAAATCAAATAGCCTCAAGATTGGACAGATTCCTAGTCTCGGAACAAATCATGATGAAAGATGTGTACATAGAGGCCATGATTCTACCAGTAGTAGGCTCGGACCACTAGCCAATAAAGTTAGAGATCGACCTCAAGCAGAGCCCCAAAAGAAGACCGTTCAAGTTTGAATCATTTTGGCTCAGGAACTAGTAGTTTTTACCAAGAGTGGAAGAATGGTGGACTACAGGCAGACAAAGTGGGAGAAGTAAAATGCAAACATTCCAACTAAAATTGAAAGAAATTAGGGGGGAAATAAAAAAAATGGAATAAAGAGGAATTTGGGGATATTTTCAAAGAGTAGCAACGCTTAGAGCAGAAAATGAGTGAGCTACAATAGGGGAATAAATCAGAAGGCAGAAATGAAGAGAGAAGCAGAGAAGAAGGAATAGTAATAGGCCAACTAGAGGAGCGAAGAAAGTAGGAAGAGATATTATGGAAAAAAAAGTCTCGAGTTCAGTGGCTCAGAGAAGGAGAAATGAACACGAAGTTCTTTCATAAGGCCATGATCCAGCATCGGCAAAGAAATAAGATCTTCTCAATTAAAAACACGGAAGCCCAACGTATAACACAACATGAGAAAATGGAACAGGAACTTGTAGGCCACTTCAAAGGTATACTCACTGAACCCCAAAGGAATAGAACAGAGGCTATAGGCAAGATAAACAATGAAATCCCAAAGCTAGTAACCAGGGACCAAAATTTAGCCTTGATGAGGGCAGCAACTCTGGAGGAAGTGGAGTAAATAGTGAAGGGCCTGAAAAGAAACAAAGCCCTAGGACCAAATGGACATATAGAAGAATTCTACCAAGGAAGTTGGCAGTTCATAGGAGAAGAAATCCTTGAAGTTGTGGAGGAAGCGCGCAGACAACAAAAGGTATGGCCCAGACTTAACTCTATTCTTTTAACTCTCATCCCTAAAACTGCCCATTCAGAAACAGCAGAGGGCTTCCACCCGATTGTTCTCTGTAACGTTATCTATAAGATTATAGCCACCTTAATGGTCAAAAGACTAAAACCAATCCTCTCCAGCATAATATCTCCAGAACAAATAGGATTCCTGGAAGGGAGGCAAACCTTAGATGGTCTGGGAGTTTCTCAAGAAGTAATACATACTTAAGAACAAGCAAAGGAGCCAGGCATGATGATCAAATTGGATCTTTTAAAAGCCTACGATCGGCTTAATTGGAAATATTTAGAATCAATTCTACATGCTTATGGGGTTTGTAACAGATGGGTGAAATGGATACATAACATGATCTCCACGCCTAAATTTTCCATCCTCCTGAATGGTACACCAACAGTGACTTTTAACGCTTCAAGAGGTCTCCGCCACGGAGACCCCTTGTCTCCATTCTTGTTTATCATCGTGGCTGAAGGATTGGGAAGGTACATCAAAAAAGAGCTGAGAGAGAGGAAAATTAAAGGGTTGCATCCATGGGGAAACAAAATCCCTGTCACACACCAACAGTTCGTAGACGATATCATGATATTCTGTAAGGTCTCACTGAAAGAGGTCAAAATGGTAAAGGAGATACTAGAATTATTTATGGAAGCTTCAACTACTGAAATTAACAAGGACAAATCGAGCACCTTTATCTTTAATTCACCTGAAATGGTCAAATCCCATCTGACAAGAATGTTGGGGTTCAGAAAGGGTGAATTAACCACAAAATACCTGGGCACCATGCTTGATGTAAGCCCGCTAAGGATAGCTAACTGGCAGCCCACCCTAGAGAAACTTAAAAACAAATTACCTAACTGGTCCTTTAGGAATCTTAATATAGCAGCAAGATTGGTGCTTCTTAAATTGACTCTTCAATCAATTCCAATCTACCCCCTATTGGTAATGGCAGTACTGAAAGGGGTATGTAACAAAATGATTGGAATTTTCAGGAAATTCTTATGGGGAGGGCCAAAACAGCAGAAGAAATGGGCCTTAATTTCATGGAACAACCTAACAAAAGCAAAGGAGGCAGGGGGACTGGGGCTAAGAGATCCGCTCTTATTAAAAAAAGTCCTTGCGGCGAAACTATGGTGACGCTGGATGAATGGAGGCAAAGACTTCTAGAAAGAAATATGGACTCTAAAATATAACATGCCCACTTCAGCTGAAGAAATCATGAGAAAGGAAGTGATGCCAAAAGGATTTAGGATGTGGGAGTTGGCGTGCCAGAACAGAGACATCATAAATAGGCATGATTTTTGGGAAATAAGAAATGTAAGGACAACAAAATTCTAGGAAAAAGCCTGGCAGCAGAGGGGAAGAATAGTGGAAATTCAGGAGTTGCAAAACATTTACAAGGAAGCCAAGGCCAAAGGCTTAAATTATGTCAAAGACTACTGGAAGGAAGGAAGAGAAAATGAGATGTGGAGGGAATGGAAAGAACCTAAAGAATGGGATAATAACGTCGATGAGAATCTAAAAGCAAGGATAATAAAAGAGATGGATTCAAGAAGGATTAAAAATAGAACTGGACCAGATATCCTCAGATGGGGCGGATCTACAAAAGGCACCTTTTCGATCAAAGAAGCATACACCATAAAGTCTAAGCAAGAGCAGGAAGAACAGATACAAGAATGGAAATAATTATGGAAGAACAAGTGGTGGCCAAAGGTCACCATGTTTGCCTGGTTAGTGGGAAGAAAACGCATATTGACATGGGATCAAATTCAAAAAAGAGCATTCCAAGGACCACCAAGATGTAGTTTATCTAAACAAAATGTAGAAACTCAGGATAATATCTTGAATTCATGTCTGGTAGCTCAATAACAATGAGAAGAGACCAGAAACCTCTTTGGAAAGATGAACCGTAACCTTCGGGACATAGTACTAACTTTATTCCAATGGGGGAAGGGACAATTTCAAAGCCCGGTAGTGAGAAGAGCATGGAACCTGGTAGTGGGATTCAATATATGGACCATATGGAAAGAGAGAAACAAAAGGATTTTCCAAGGTAAGATCACCTCCCCGGAGGATTTATGGAAAAGAACTCATAACCTAATAAGAGAAACAATACTAGCGGAAACTTGGGACCAGGAAGATTGGAAAACTACGGAAGAGGAGAACTGTATTTTAAGGAGGCTAAGTTTGGAACAAGGGATGGTTTGTCCTCAGCAACAAAAAACATACAGTATGTAGAACTAAAGCCCAGCCGTGTTCATTCATCCTCAGGACAGCTTCATCAAACTTAGTTTTGACGGAGCGTCAAAAGGAAACCCATGGCCTGCTGGATATGGCGGTATCTTCATAGATAGCCAAGGTCAAACCAGATGGATTTATGCAGACAGAGGAGGTATAATGAGTAACAATGAAGTCGAATCCATGGTTGCCTATCAAGGAATCAGGATTGCAATAAGAAATGAATACATGAAACTAGAAATAGAAGGCGATTCTAATTTGGTAATAGAGATAATCAGAAAACTAAATAATGGGAATACATGGGTACAGGTGTTTAAGAGCTAGAGGACGGTGGGTCTCATCCAGGACCTGGAAGAATCAATGAAGCGTATAGAGTATACGGTTACTCATCATGTTAGGAGAGAGGGCAACAGACCTGCAGACTACCTGGCTAATTGGGGATGCAACGAATCAGATGGAAAAGTGGATACCATATGGACAACTCAGCTGGCAGAGACAAAATGGGAGAACTTAAATCGAATCATCAAACAGGATAATAATGACACAACACAATTATGATCATGTCTACATACAGACCCCGATCGGGGTGGAGAAAAGAGAACAACACAAGGAAATGATGGGATGGAGTGCATGTCAGCAAAAACCACGTCTCAGGGTAATCATACTAAGGGTTGTAACGACGGCATGCAGGAGAGAACGAAAACCAAGACAAGGAACCGGGACAAGGAAAGAGATAAGCACCCTGCAGCGTGAGGAGGAAATAAAGTAGGAACTCGTGGTAGATTGACAGTTTTGCTCTGTTTTCAATTGATGTCTCATCTAGGCTTAAGAGAATCAGTTTTTGTGGGCTAGTTTTTTGAACTGTAATCGTTGATAGGCATATAGAAATAGTATGTAGATAGGGTGATGCTTTGGTTTTAAACCTGTTGATGCACTTACATAGTTGTTAAGTTGACATTCTCTGACTCTTGGTGACCAACAAACCCGGTTTCCCTTCGGGGTGGGTTGAGGTCACCAGTGAATGTATATATTTTATTTTGGTTGTATATAATAGAAAAGATCCTGCCGTAGCTTACAAAAAAAATGATACAATAATTTTAAATAAAATTATATTTTAATTAAATAATTTTTTAATTCTTTATAATGTGAGAGGTATAAGGTAAGTATTTTAATAAACAATATATACTCAATAAAAACTTATAATAAGACGGAAAACATTTAATATTCTCAATTATAACGAGAGGCAAAAATCTCTAAACATACCCTAAATGGTACGCCCTTAAAAAAAATATTTTAATTACCCTATAGTATTATCATCAAAGAAATCAATATTCCTCTATGTAACAATTAATATACAAATTTAATCAAGGGAGATTTGGTTGAATTCTATAACTAATTGATTCATAGATCCATAGCGATTGAGCCGAGATGCTCATTCTACAACCCAGTATGATGTATAAAGATGTCTCTTTCTCATGAAAATTGAAATTTTACTCACATCGACTAAAATAATTAAAAAAATATATAGAAAATAAATAACTATACAAAACATTTAATTAATATTTACTCATAAAAAAATTATGAGTAAAAACACTAAATTCTTTAAACTCGTGTTAAATCTTTATTTAAAATAAATCTATATTAATATATAGATCAACTACTACTTAATTAATATCAATCAAAACAATAAGTCAATAAACTAACTTATCGGACGCTTCCATATTAAAGCTCCCAACAACCCCTATTAATATTTTCAATAACTATTTAAATTAACTTAATTACTGCATCAACCTATGACCTTGGAGATTTACCACCTTCTAAAAACTTAGAAGAAAAATAAAAATATAATGGCAATCGATCAAGTTCACTAAAGATATATTCACCCATATAAATTTTATTCATTCCGGTTATTTTCATCGGATCCTTCGCTCCTATCTCCTCATTGTACTTAACCAGGTCAAATATTTAAATATGACCTTCATTATATTCCATCATGTTACTTATTTTTTATTATTACAAGTTCTATGCACAAATTTTTGTCAATAAATTTATGTTGCTATGATGTTTATGTAATTCATTATATTCCATCCTCTTACTTAGTTTTAAGTATTTAATTGCAATGTTTTGTAGTTATGATGTTTGTATTATATTCAGTATATTCCATCCTATGATGTTTATGTGGTTATGATGTTTATGTCAATATCATATCTAAAACATTTCTCGGTCATTTGAAATTATGATTGTAATTGTTTTTTTGGAATTATCAAGCATAGCATGGTAGCGCTATTGGTATTTTAAGTTTTAACATAATGAATTATTTTTTACATTTAAGATAGAATATTAAACTAGGTCTACAACCACTATGTATAGCTTTTAAGATATTTTTAGATGGGTTTTAAGGTTTTGAAAATGGTTAAGAGACGAAAGAAATTAACTTAGGTCTAGTGAGGCTTCTTAAACAAGTATTAAAGGCCTTAATTACTGGACACTACTTAAATAGGAGATCTTTGATTTTGATTGAATGCAAATACTTTTAAGAGGTATTTCACATTATTAACTAATCATAGAACCTTGAAAATGGTTACGAAGAAAATAAGTGAGGTTTTTAAGCCTAGGTTTTTTAGCTCAAAAGCCATGATCAAGGCCTAGAACCATTATGCATAACCTTTACAGGGGATATTTGTCCTCGAAAATTATTGAGGTATAAATAGAATCTTGAATCCCTCAAGGATGCTTATACAGATTGATAGAAATGGATAATGCCTCTAATTGTCATGCATACCTTTATAAGGAATCTTTGAACTCCAACCAAGAACATAAGCATATTTAGGAGTTGTTTTACACCATAAGCTAGTAAGTATTAACAATCATCAAGTGAGGAAAACAAGGGTCTTAAGCATTAAATGAGTCTTCTCAAATCAACAATTATGTGAGGTCTCTAACCTTCATACATGATCCCTTTGGGAGATATTTGGTTTACCATTACAAATATGAGTATCATTAGGAGGTATTTCATACCATGCATATGTATATTAGCCTTGATAATAATTGAGGGTTAAATTCAAGGGCTTTAGACCCTAATACATTGGTGATTCTTTTGCTCGGTGTTTATGGGTGAGACCTAAAGTCATCACACATGACGTCTATATGGGATCTTCAGAGTCCAATTAGGAATGTGAGTTATTTTATAAAGTTTTTGTGCACCATAAATTGGTTTGGGTGACTTAATAATTGTCGAGGAATGAACAAAGGTACTTAGGCCCTAAATGATGTTTATTAAGCTCAAGGGCCATGAAAGACACGTAAACCAGTGTTTATGGGTGAGACCTAAAATCATCACACATGACCTTTATATGGGATCTTCAGAGTCCAATTAGGAATGTGAGTTTTTTTATAAAGTTCTTGTGCACCATAAATTGGTTTGGGTGACTTAACAATTGTCCAAGAATGAAACAGAGGTACTTAGGCCCTAAATGATGTTTATTAAGCTCAAGGGCCATGAGAGACACGTAAACCACAATACATGACCTTAGTAGGGGATATATATATTTCCACTAATATGAGTCCCCTCAATAGGATGTATTATAAACTACATATAGGTCTTAGGGCATTGAAAATGGTCCAAGGATGAAAATATATTACGTAAGTTGTGAATGATGCATATTGTCTAAATGGCCATGAATGAGACATTTAACACAATACATGACTTCTATAATGGATTTTAGGCCTTCCATTTTGAATATTAGGAATGGTAGGAAGTATTTCTAGGTGTTTTGGATGTTAACAATGGTCAAAGAATGAAAACTAGGGCCTTAGGCCCTTAACAAGGTATTTTTTGGGGTAAAATATATGCATAAAGAAAGGCTAGTTTTCAAAGGATACAAGCAGAAACATGGAAGAGATTATGCAGAGATACTTGTGCTAGTCACAAGGATGGAAACAATGGGTACAATGCTATTAATTGTCGTGCAACATAAATAGAAAGTGTATCAAATAGACGTAAAATCAGTGTTCTTGAATGGAGTGTAGAAAGAGGGAGTATATGTTGCGCAACCACTTGGTTATGAGGTAGAACACTAACAAGACAATGTGTATAGGTTGAGGAAAGCTCTTTATGGGTTGAAGTAAGTAGCGCATGCATGGTATAGAAGGATAGATTCTTACTTGATGGACAATCTCTTCGACAAATGTGACGGTCAACCTACTCTCTACATCACAAAGAGTGATGGTAAGCTTCTTATTGTTGTATTAGATATAGATGATTTGATTTTTACAGGAAGTAATGATTTCCTCATCGCTGGATTCAAAGAAGTCATGAAAGGTGAGTTTGAAATGTCTAACTTGGGGTTGTTAATGTATTTTTTTTGCATAGAAGTAAAGCAAACAAAAAACAGTATTTTTATTTCCCAAGCAAAGTATGCGCAAGATATTTTGGAGAGGTTTAATATCCAGAACAACAAGCCTGCACCAACTCCAATTGTCCTGGAGCTGAAGTTGAGCAAAGAAGATTGTAACAACAATGTCAATCTAGCATTATACAAAAGTATGGTGGGAATTTTTATGTATTTGATAGCGACTAGGCCTAATATAAGATATGCAGTGAGTTTGTTGTCAAGGTTCATTGAGACACACAAGGAGACACATTGGGAAGCAACCAAAAGGTTTTTAAGGTATGTTAATGGGAAAAAGGATTATGGTATTTTGTACACTGCAACAAATGATTTTAGGCTGGATGGTTACACTGACAATGACTGGGCAGGAAGTGTTGATGATAGAAAGAGCATGTAAGGATATGTTTTTCATTTATGTTCGGGAGCCATTTCATGGGCCTCCAAGAAGCAACCGATAATGTCATTGTCAATAACATAAGATGAATATGTTGTGGCAACAACAACAACATGTCAAGCAGTTTGGATGAGAAGAATGTTGAGGCATTTATGCCATGAGCAAGAGAGAACAACAACTATTTTTTGCGACAACAATTCTGCAATTGCACTATCAAAGAACTGTGTTTTCCACAACACGACCAAGCACATTGGCACTAAATATCATTTTATTAGAGAATTGATTAACAATGGTGAAATTGTGTTGCAGCACTCTAGGCCATAGGAAACATTTGGTCACATTTTCACAAATCCATTGGCATGTGAAATTTTTGTCTATCTAAGAGACTGTTTGGGAAATTTCAATGGCGACAGTTGTGATTAAAGGGGAGCGTTGGAAAATTAATCTCAACCATTGTGTTAAATAAATTGACCGCAACCATACCTACACATGTAAATCAACCAAATAGATATTTTTGGAGGTCACAGATTTTGTTTACAGTTTGAATGACATGGCTTAAATGAAGTTTTGATTAAGAGTACAAATTCTGCATCCCCAAAACATCAAGTAATTAAGGAAAAATGGATATTTAACAATAAAACTTAACAACATATACAATTTTAGACAATTATGATTTTGATACAAACCCCAGTCCTAAGTTTTAATACTTTGACTTTTCATGTATTAAAATATTAAACATGTATGTAGAATTCTTTCGCCATGTTGAGAAGTAAGTTTGAGAGTTCAAGATGAGGCAGTCCTAAGTTTTAATACTTTGACTTTTGATGTATTAAAATATTAAGCATGTATGTAGAAGTCTTTTGCCATGTTGAGACATAAGTTTGACAGTTCAAGATGAGAAAATTGTGAAGCAAATTTTGGTGAGTATATAAAAACAAATCGCTACTCGTTTTACAGTAGAAAAAATATTTTATAATCCAAAATTTTATTTCGTTGCTGTTCTACTGTGTTAAATTTTTGAGTTTTTAGCTCCATTATAGTTGCGCAAGTCAACTGTGATTTTACTCCGTTCTACTGCGTTAAATTTTGAGTTTTTAGCTCCATTATAGTTGCGCAAGTCAACTGTGATTTGATCTCCGCAACTGAAATCTTGAAGAAGGCTCCTTTCCCTAAATATTTCACTAATTGCTTTGCTCTCCTTAAGCGTTATAGATTTTAGGATTTTATGCCTTATCTATCAAATCCATTGCATCCATGGCAGACAACTGCTCTTAGCGGCGTCCCATGACTCTTCCCATGATATTCGGATGAAGATTTGAATGAAAAGATTACCCAACCATTGTACCATTGTAGTGGTAGAGTAAACATTTTAGATCGATATCCGGAAGAGGATTTGAATGAAAGATTCTAAACAATTGCACCATTCTGGTAGTAGAGGAAACCTTCGGAAATCCTGAACATATCTTAAAAAGTTATATGTACGTTAACAACTTTTATGTAATAGTGCCATCTCTGCCCCTTGCAGTTCAATTTAGCCATCTGCATGTCCGCATGGGATAGCAGGGCATCGCCCCATTATTACGGTCAATCAGGTACAAAATCTCTTTGTTCTGATCATGAGCTGAGAAGTCGTGTAGAGTCTTGTCAAATAATACCATGGAATCTCGATTGGTCACTGGCTTGTCAACATCTACATTTTTTCTGGGAAGATAAGAATGCATCAGGATCAAAGGAGAAGGCCATTTGGTTGCTTAACAGTAATACAGTTAATAATAGTGATTTGTTAATATTTCACATGCTAATATTTTACTAACTCGTATTCTTATGCCAATATTCCTAACAGGGTTGACATGACAATATTCCTATTATACGCGGACAAGTTTGAAACAAATCATATCATCGCCCAAATATGATGTCATCTATAGAGCTACAGTGTAGACATATAGACTTAGCAAAGGTTTATATGGTGCATAAGCTATGACCAAGCATTGGGAAATCTGACAAGTTTCAGAAATCGTCTTCTGAGAGAAGTACAGAAGGATTTGCTGTTTGCAAATCTTCAGTCGATCATACCGAAGCCCGAAGCCCATTGAGGCAGCGGTGCCTTTTACTATTTAAAAAAGGGCCGAGTAAATATATTTGAATTTCAGATAATCTGTCCTTGAATTTCAGTTTAGGGGTATGTGTTTTTTTATCTCACATAAACAAATAATTTTTCCAAGTCCTCCGTCTTCTGAGATAATTTTATAAAACCACCACGCAAGGGTAGTTGGGCCTGAGATAGCAATAAAAATGGGTGAGGGAAGCGGACAGGTGCAATCAGTTGATTCGACTGTTTGGCAACCGTCTAGTTTCCCAGCATCGAGAATAGACCAGCGAGGTGGGTCGGATCAACTTTGGATCAGAATCATCACTCTCAGACGTTCAACAGGTCTTACCTCAAAGCTGTTTGAGTTATTGGAAAACGAGAGTCTGGCCGTTCTCCATTCAGATAAATGCTTCACCGAAGAGAGAGTTCTTCATAGTATCCAAGTGAAGGTAATATATATATATATATATATAACTTCCGATTTCTTACTCCTCCAATAAATTGTTTTTGTCGTTCTCATGCTTACTTCCGGAGTAAATCAATTTAGGATCAGTGTTGCTGGGAAAGTGTTTTTTGTTTTTGTTTTTGGGGTTTTATATTCATTTTTCTTTGTAAGTGGTTTTTGGTATTTTTCTTAAACAAGGTATTCTAGGGATTGACACTAATGCATTGGATTTTTAAATTATTTCATTTGTTAATACAATTAGGTTTGCTTGTTTGCGGAAGAATTGTATAGTTTGCAATTTATATTCATTTTTCCACGTGGTAGGAAATAGGCTAGGGACAAATCCGATAATTTCTCCCGAGGGGTTTCTCCAGATCCGCTAGTATCGATTCAAACTTAAGGTTTTATGGATAAAATATATTAGTTTACTCCGATTGTTGTACCAGTAATACCAATCTGACAATATGAAACTTTTTATTTTTTAATTTTTATCTAGTCCAATGCAGAAATCCGATAAATGCCGAACTCAATTTATTCACTTGAAAATCTTTTCTTTACAGTAAATGCAAGTGTTGAAAAACAATAATTTTTTCCTAGTTTTGTCTGAGAAGCGTATAATAGTGTACAAACCAGCCACGATATAAAGCCGGGCTGATCTAGAATTCACCGTGGTTTTTTCAGTGAAGCAGCTACGTGTTTTCTTATATAATTTGCTGTTTTTACAGGTGGTAAAGCCATCTAAGCTGAATATAGACGACTTGAAATACAAGCTCCACAGTTGGGCTGACAACACAGCGGAGTAGCAATAGAAGACCTTTTGGATTTTGATTTGACATCCACGATAATCAGTATAAGTTTGTTCGTAGAATAATAGCGCCATATTCTTCGCGATCTGCAACCTGTTCCCTTCTCTTCTGCAAATGAATATTACTGAGCATTTGGGTTTTTCCAAGTGTGCGTTATAAAGTTTGAGTGAAAGATGGAAGTTGATGATCCGGAAATTGCCTGTTAAGTGCCGGAATAAATAAAGTCTATGTATAAAAAATAGCTGCCACACAATATACATAACAATGCTATATATTTTATACACTATAATGGTGCAAATGCTCTTTCGAAATACAATGTCATATAAGTATGCTTAACATTTTTTTTTTACAGTTTTTCCCCTTTCCAACGTCGGTAGAAGTCGGTAGAATATAAAATGATGCTATACAATTTATAGAATATAATGCCGCAAATACATCTTTTGAGATGCAATACGAGTTTTCCTACTGCATGTACGTGGACATTGTTTTTCACAAGGTTTATTCCTTCTTTAGTTCGTTTAAACTACAGTTACTTTGTTATACCAGCATTAGAGATGGTGCTCATTTTAATAGCGTGTATAGCTTGTTAAACAGTAGATTTGGGGTATCCAAGCGGAAAAGAGTAAAATCGATAGTTAACTTTAATCTATATTTTTAAAATTTATAGAAATCTAAATCTTTACTTATATGTCCGCATGGGGTAGCTAAAGCGGCAGTGGCCGTGGAAATGAAGTCTCAGCGAATCCAAAGTCTTCGGTTCAAATCTTGGGCTACCCTTCCCCGTAGTGGGATATGTAATGGACATGAAAATAGGAGAGTCCTACCAAAATCTTACAAAAAAAAATCTTTACTTATATAAAAAAAATTATATATAATATATTTTAAATTTAAGAAATATTTATATCAAACAAACTGGTGCCAAAAACAAAACCAATAAAATATATTAAATTTAGATTTAAGACTGGTGTAAAAACAATTTAAATTTCTTAAATATTTAAATTTAAATTTAGATTAAGACTTGTGTAAAAACAAAAAAGATAGATAGAATTTCAGAAATACAGTCTTCATTTCCATTTTCTAATATTTTTGTATTAATGGAAAAAAATTATACTAAGATTTTAACAGTTTTAATTTAATTATTAATACGAGGATAATAAGATTTAACTTTTAATTTTTAGTAATAATCATAAATTATTTTGGACATTTATTTGAAAATAGTTATATGTTTCTTTTAATAAAAATTGTTAATTAATAAAGATATCAAAGTTTTTTTTGTTATGTGGTATTAATAATTAATGGTATTAGTTACATGACATTTTAACTAAAATTATTTAAGAATTTCTATTATAAATTGCAGATGAATTTCTATCTTTTATAATTATATGTTGTCTTAACTCATAAGTATTTTTCTATAATTAATAAATAATAATCTTAAATAAAATTATATTTAATTAATTAATGATTTTTTATTTTTTATATGTAAGAATGTATAAAGTATGTATTTTGATACTATAAATATTTATCGACATTTAATTTATCTACGAAATATTGATTAAACTATAATTCAATAAAAATGAAATTAAACATATATTTAATAACAATATATACTCAATTAAAACTCATAATAAGACATAGAAAACATTAAAATTCTCTAAACATACTTTAAATGGTGTGACCCTAAAAGAATATTTTAATTAGCCTATATTATTACCATCAAAGAAATCAATATTCATCCATATAACAATTGATATAGAAATATAATCAAGCAAGGCTTGGTTGAATCATATACCTAATTTGGTTGAATCATATACCTAATTGATTCATAGATCCATAATGATTGAGCCTAGATGTTTATTTTACAACCTAATATGATGTGTAAGTTGAATCCTATACCCAATTGATCCATAGAACCATAGTGATTGAACCGAGAGGCTAATATGATGTATAAGTTGAATCCTACACCTAATTGATCATAAATCCATAGTGATTAAGCTGAGAGGCTCATTTTCCAACGTAGTATGATGTGTGAGTATGATGCCTAAAGATGTGAGTCTGTCATCAAAATTGAAATTTTAGTCACGTCAACCAAAATAAAAATTTTAAAAAATCTAAAATAAATAATAACTATACAAAACATTTAAATAATGTCTACTCATAAAAACAAATTACACATGAATAAACTTCCCTCTAAACTTCCATATTAAAGCTCCCAACCCAAATAGATTCAACCCCTCATTAATATTAGTATTTTCAATAGCTATTTAAATTAACTTAATTACTGTGTCAACCCTATGAACTTTGACCTTTGAGATTTACCACCTTTAAAAACTTGGAAAAATAAATGAATATAGTGGCAATTGATCAAGTTCACCAAAGACATGCTTACCGATACAAATTTTACTCATTCCGGTTATTTTGTCCATTAATTTATGTAGTTATGATGTTTATATCAATATAATATTTAAAACATTTCTTGGTTACATGAAATTACGATAATGTGATTTTTTATTTTTGGAAATATCAACCATAGCATCGTAACAATATAGTGTTGGTGTATTGATATTAAATATAAATGGGATATTTTTAGCTGGGTTTCAAGGTCTTGAAAATAGTTAAGAGACCAAAGCAATTAATTTGGGTTTTTAGTGACGCTTTTTAAACCAGTATAAAAGGTCTTAAATTATTACACATTATTTACACAGGAGACTTTTTATTTTGATTGAATGCCAGTATTTTTAGGAGGTATTTCATATGATTAACTAATTTTAGAATTTTGAAAATGGTTAGAGAGGAAATAAGAGAGGTTTGTAAGCCCTAAATGAGGTATTTTAGCTCAAATACCATGATCAAGGCTTAGAACCATTGTGCATAACCTTTATAGGGGATATTTGTCCTTGAAAATGATCAAGAGATAAATAGAATCTTGAATCCTTCAAGGATTCTTATATGGATTGATAGACATGGATAATGCCTCAGACCATTATGCATATCTTTATAAGGAATCTTTGAACTCCAACTAGGAGTATGAGCATAGTTAGGATGTGTTTTTCACTATAAGCTAGTAAGTATTAATGATAATCAGGTGAGTAAAACAAGGGCCTTAAGCACTGAATGAGTATTCTCAAACAAACAATTATGTGTGAGGTCTCTAACCATCATACATCATCTCTTTGGGAGATAATTGGTTTCCCATTACAAATATGAGTATCATTAGGAGGTATTTCATACCATGGATAGGTATTGATGCCTTGATAATGATTGAGAGTTAAAATCAAGGGCCTTAGACCCTAATATATTGGTGTTTCTTTGGCTTGGTGTTTATGGGTGAAACCTAAAATCATCACACATGACCTCTATATGGGATCTTTAGAGTCCAATTAGGAATGTGAGTTTTTTTATAAAGTTCTTGTGCACCATAAATTGGTTTGGGGGACTTAATAATTGTCCATAATGAAACAAAGGTACTTAGGCCCTAAGTGATGTTTATTAACCTCAAGGGTCATAAAATATGCCTAAACCACCATAAATGACCTTAGTAGGGGATACCTATATTTCCAATAATATGAGTCCCCTCAATAGGATGTATTATAAACCACATATAGGTCTTAGGGCATTCAAATGGTTCAAGGATGAAAATACATCATGTAAGTTGTGATTGAGGTGTATTGTCTAAATTACCATGAATGAGACCTTTAACCACACTATAGAACTTCTATAATGGATTTTAAGCCTTCCATTGGGAATATTAGGAATGTTAAGAAGTATTTCTAGGTGATTTTGGGCCTTAACAATGGTCAAAGAATTAAAACTAACGCCGTAGGCCCTTAACAAGGCATTTTTTGGGGGTAAATATAGCCAAAAGGAAAAATTTTAGTATAGTATTTTGAGATCAATGAATAATTTATATTATTTATATATCGCATGTTTCACCTTATTTCAAAACAATATCATTAGTTCTATATGTAAATAGCCACACCATATTCACTTATTTTCAAGCAAAGAGGAGAAATTTTACCCATAAATATTTTTCAAGTCCATGGTATTTGGTGCGACGAAACCTATTTAAAGGTTAATGCATATATAGTATTGAAAACCAAGGTTTTGGGTATACCATGGTATTCATCCATTTTACCCATAAATATTTTTCAAGTCCACAATATTTGGTGTGATGAAACCTATTTAAAGGTTAATGCATATATAGTATTGAAAACCACGGTTTTGGGTAGACCATGTTATTCATCCATGGTATTTGATTTGATGAATAATATTTAAAGATTTTATATACTCTATTGTAGGATATATAATTTAAATGGTTCAATATATAGTGAAAAATTAATTTTCGGATATGTATTTTTCTTATAAAATAACATAGAGATAATTTTCTTGAATAACTTTTGAGTAGGTTCTACTTGAATACAAATTTTTACTTCTAATTAGGTAGTATAGATGGATTTATGTTTTAATTTTTTAATTAGGTAATAAAGATGGATTTATTTTCATAAAAATGACAATGTTTGTATTAAGAAATAAAACCCATTGGTTATCTCTATGAAAGAAAGTCTGAAACAAGAGAGTCTGGGTTTGCTGAATGCTCTACATTGTTCATCAACATTACACATTAAATAGAATACATAGTTTTAGGGAAGTTAGAACAACATCCTAGGAAAAAGAAACTAATTCCTATCTCGAGGCTAAATTAACCAACTCCATCTATTCTAGCATATTCTCCATTATCTTCAACACTCCCCCTTAATGGAGAATGGGTTCACATATATGCCTAACATCTCCCTAAACATTTGAAATTTTACTTTTCCAAGGGGCTTAGTAAAAATGTCCGCAACATTATCACAGGTATTACAATATTCCAGATGAATTTCTTTAGATTGCACTTTCTCCCTTACAAAATGGAAATGAGTATTAATATGTTTCGTGTTTTTATGAAACACCGAATTTTTTTCCAGCTTGTTGAACTTTGACTGTCACATCTGATTGTTTTTGTGACTGTCTGTTCTTCCCGAACATCCTAGAGAAGTCTCCACAACCAAACTGCCTCACATGTTGCTGCACACATGGCTTGATACTCTGCTTTTTCTAAGGACAAGTTAACTATGTTCTGCTTCTTGTTGCTCCAAGTGATCACCCCCGATACAATATTGAACGCATAACCTGTTATAGATCTACGATCATCTACATTTCCTTCCCAATCTAAATCTGCAAATCCTGCTAGTCTAAGATCAGAAGAGTCAGTGTAAATAATTCCATAATCTACAATACCTAATAGATGCCTCAAAACATTCTTGGTTGCATTCCAATGGCTTTCAAGTGGCTTAGACATAAATTGGATTAACACGCCAACTACATAAGCCAAATCAGGTCTAGTGGTGGTTAGGTAGATCAAACTCCCAACCATCTGTCTGTAAAGTGTTGTATCCCCTACTTTTTAGCCATCCTCACACTGTAATTTAATGTTTTGTTGCAATGGTACCAGTGCAAACTTGCACTAATCCATTCTAAACTTCTCTAACAGGCCTTTGACATACTTTGATTGAGATAGAAAGGTTTGACCTGAATCTTTCCAGATCTCGAGACCTAAATAGTATCTGAGTTCACTGAGATGCTTCATCTCAAACATCTGTGACGTATGTTTGTTGATTTCATCAATTAGATATATAGCATCACGTGTAATTATCAAATCATCTACATATAATGAAATTAGCACTACACACCCTTGTTCATCTTTCATGGTGTAAAGATTAGGGTCATTCTTGCTTCTATTATAGCCATCTTATAGAAAAATGAATCGATTTTCTCATACCATGACCTGGGAGCTTGTTTTAGTCCATATAGTTCTTTGTTCTACCTACAGACTAAATGCTCTTTTCCCTTTTGGATAAACCCTTCCGATTTCTCTAAATAAACCTCTT
>APFE030875316.1:0-17295 GCA_000404065.3 Pinus taeda
ATAATCAATTAGCTCATAGGCCCCTTTTTGCAAAACTTTCTTGACAATGTAAGGGCCTAGCCACATAGATTCGAGCTTTCCTGTTCCTAGCTTATCGTTTTCCTGATCGTATAGCAGAACTAAGTCTCCCTCGACAAAAGAACGTGGATGTACAGTCTGGTCAAAGTGAGTTTTGACTCGCTTCTTCTGTGTTTCGATGGCCAAAGAGGCTAGGCGACGAGTCTCATCTAGCCGTTCCAGATAAAGGAGACGTTCTTCTAATGGGGTGGTGTTGGGAAGTAGCTCGACAGCTAATCTTAACGAAGGGATTTCACATTCGATTGGAAGGGTAGCCTCTAGTCCATAGACTAGTTGAAATGGAGTGAAACCATTGGCATCCTTCAAGGAGGTTCGGTAAGCCCACAAAGCAGGGAACAACATCAAATGCCAGTTAGACTTGTGCATGCCAACGGTACGCTGAAGCATTGTAACCAAAATCTTATTGATCGCTTCAACTTGGCCATTGGACTGAAGGTACTACGGAGTAGAACTATCGTGCTTTAAGCCTAGCTGGGTTGTTAGTTCCGTCATCATATGATTCCGGAAATGCTTTCCGTGATCAGTGACGATGGCTTGAGGGACGCCGAATCACAAAATAACGTGGTTGAATAAAAATTGCGCCGCTGTGTGACCGTCTTCAGTCAGTGTAGGCATCGCCTCGGCCCATTTAGTAAAGTAATCGTCGGCAACGATGATAAACCCATGCCCCCGGCTGAGCGAGGGTTACAGGTCACATAATCAATGCCCCATTTTGCAAAAGGGCCGATGGTAACAACAGGTTGCAAAGGAGCGGGGGGTGCTCGCATCTTCCGCTGGAATATCTGGCACTCATGACAGGAACAGACAGCAAGAATGCAATCCTTAAAGATAGAGGGCCAAAAGTAGCCAGCACGGAGGATTTTTTGGGCAGTTGGATATCCGGACATGTGACCACCACAAGCAAAAAATCGCTTTACCTTGCAAGCTCTGCAATTGATGTAAGGTAGCAGGGGGAGGAAGATTGACTATGGCTTCGACTTTGAGGGGATCCAGTCGGATGCCCTCGTGGGAGATGAAAAATCCTAGAAGTCGACCCGATTCTACGCAGAAGACACACTTGTGAGGATTAAGTCTGATTCGGTAGTGTCGACAGCGAAGAAATATCTCGCGAAGGTGAGTAGGGTGGTCCTGACGCTTGGCTGAATGAGCTGGAAGATCATCCAGGTATGGCTGTACAATGTGTCGTATGTCATGAAAAGCGTAGGACATTGCACGTTGGAAGGTAGCGTCGGCATTTTTTAGACCGAAAGGGAGCTTCTTATAGGCAAAAGTACCCCATGGACAGATGAAAGTGGTCTTGTGTTGATCAGCGGGAGCAATATTGATCTGGTTGTAACTAGAAAAACCGTCCATAAAAGAATACATCTCGCTTCCCGCACAATCGTCAATAATCTGATCAATGAATGGTGTGGGGAAACTATCTTTAGGACAGGCCCAATTAATATCACGATAATCAACACAAATGTGGATAGTTCCTTGTTTCTTAGTGACATGTACAATATTAGAAACCCAATCTGTGAGTGGGATAGGATAGATAAAGCCGGCTTTAAGAAGCTTCTCTACTTCGGCCTTGATCGCTGCAGCCTTTCGGGGGTGTACTAGACGTAAACGTTGACGAACAGGCTTAGCACCTGGGTACGTGATGATTTCATGCACCACTATGATAGGATCAATGCTGGGCATTTCTTCATAGGACCAAGTAAAAACATCACGAAATTCGTGAACAAGGTTCGAATAAAGTCGAATCTCCTCTGGAGTACAAGTGACTCCAATATGAATGTGTTCGACGATCCTCGGTTTAATAGAGATGTCGATGGGTTGGGTTTGCATAATGTTTGCCATATTACCTTCAGAAGAGGCTTGATAAACTTGAACAGGTGACTGAAGGAATCGAAATGGGAAACAAGGAGCAAACCGCTGGATACAAGTCGGCATATCCTGAGGGATAGAGAGCAACGAGGAACGATGGTGGGTATCGTGCCAAGGAGGTTCCTCGAGAGACATAGTTTCAATAATAGCTTCATCGGAAGAAAATGTTTCTTTTAAGGGATCCGAAGAAGTTTGATCTACAAGCCCTAAGGATGGAGCGAACGTGTGGAAAATCTTGCTTGAAAGAGCAAGTTCAGAAGAAGGAGCCGATGCAGCTACGATTTCGACGTAGTTGAGTTCGACAGGACTCAACAGCATCTGGTTGCCCCAAGAATCTACTTGGTCGATGGGAGGAACGATCCATGGATCAAGACAAGTAGAAATCATATTGACGGAAGCGACATTCGGAAGCGAGGCTGGAAAAACACCCATAAGGGCGGGATCTTTGAAAAGCCCGTGATCTAGACTCTCAATTGATTTGGAGGTATGCTCCACAAAAGGGATAGTTCCTTCTGAAGAGGAAGCGAAAAATGACAGCTGGTCAACAGTAATAATCTTCCCTTGGTGAGGGAAATGAATGATACGAAAGAAAGATGAAGCGACAGCTTGCATTGCATAGATCCAGCTGCGTCCGAGAAGGAGGTTGTAGGTTAGAGTAGCATCAACGACTTCAACTTCCATCTTGACCGTTTTCCCTTCCAAAGAGATGGGTCAACGTGTGAGTATACCATAAGGACGGGATGCTCTTCCATCAAAAGCTTCCAAGGTGGTGGGAGACTGACTCAACGTCGGAGATCCAATAGCTTTCCAACAGGCAATAGACATGATGCAAGTTGAAGCACCTTCATCAATGACTGTGCGATGGATAGTTTTCTTATCAACAACGACCTGTATAAGGAATGAAATTTGGGGAGGCAGTCTCTGTGTATGGCAGTATAAATCAAACGTAATTAAATCCGAGTTAGCCGGTTCTATGCCACCAATAGCGGATAGAAAGGACTTCCTCTGAGAAGGGCAGCTCTGGAGAACTTGTAAAGCAGACATAGCTGATGCAGTTTGGGCTAAATCCTCAACGATATTGTAGTGCTGAGCAGCATGAGCATTTGGGTTGTAAGAAGATTTCCGGAGTACTCCTTTTGGAGGGGGTCGAAGAGGTGTTTCAGTACTAGGTCTCTCGATATGGAGAGGGCTTGAACTAAACGGAGGAGCACTGGGGGGAACCTCAGGCTCTTTCCCGGCAGATGGATAATCCTTTATTCGATTACTGATATTAAAAGGTATGGTTCCCGCCATGAACACTTGGGAACCGAAGGAAGAGGGAGGTTGAGAGAGGTCAGCGACCATCTGAGTTTGCTGTGAGGGAAAGGGTTCTTTAAGCACCGCAGGGACCTCGGGAGCGCCTTTCAACAAACGACTAACTTCGGACCGCCAACGGCAGTCTTTGGTATAGTGATCCTCATCACAGATAAGACAAGGATACTTGGGTTTGCATTTGGCATTCTCGTCAGATTGAGGTTTAGGGGGTTCCTATTTAGGTTGTTCTGGCTTATTTTTCGCTTTTCCTTTCTTTTTTGCTTTCGAGGCTTTGTCTGTCGTGGTGGACTGAACGGCATTAACCTCGGAAGTCAGTTTAGAAGTAGGTATTACCTAAGAAGTGGTTTCAATTAAAGCATTTGACTTCTGCTTCCCAGGATTCGCGGAATTTTTCTTGGAGGATGAACTAACAGACCCAATAATGCCGTCAAAAGTAGGTGTTGGCGGGGCTTTGGATGTTCCTGGTCTAGGGGCATCAGGCAAATAATCATACAATGTACCTGATTGAGAATAAACCAAGTCAAGGTATTGAGCACGCGTGATAGCTTGCTCTTCAGTAACACACGCTCCCATAGCAATGTCCCGAGCTATTGGAGGAACGAACGAAGTCGTGAACCAATCCGTAAGAAGCTGGTCGGGAATCCAAAATTTAATCATAACGTCACTCCCGGCTCCATTCATGGATGTGATCAGAGATTATCGTAGCTATTGTCTGTCTTTAGGGATGTGAGGAGGTTGTGCCATTTCATAACGAAGGGCACTGAAATGAGTGAGGATGCCATAGCCAACGTTGAAATCCTGACAGGATTCCGCGGATTTAGCTCATATACCACTTGGCGCGGAGGCCAGTGAGAGTCGCTTTGAAAAGGCGAAGCCGAATTGAATCATCAAGCCATGAATTGGATGAACACCAGAGATGATAGGTCATGACATGAGCTTGTGGATCTTCATTAGCTTTACCATCGAATTTTGGACAGTCACCAGGAATTTTGGTGGGAACCGGAGGCCAATAAAGATTATGATGAATAGGATCATTAGTCAGTTTGGACACATCCGATAATTCTAAATTCGCTAAGAACGGTAACTGAGGATTGAAAGACATCAGGGGTTGCTGGTAGGATGGAGCACCTGGGTTCCAACCAGGTGGTGGTTGCCCCCATGGACTTTGCCCTGACGGATTTGGCCCCATGGTGTATTGGCCGTAAAGATTTTTGTTTTGCCCCCCAGCGTATGGATTACCAAACGATGCTGCAGAAGCAACATATGGTTGTTGATAATTCTGGTAAGGGGCAAACAAAGGTTGCCCTTGAGGTTGTTGATAACTATATTGTGGTGGGACCCCAAATTGAGTTTGAGACCCAGGCTGAGTTTGATAAAATGTTTGAGATTGAACTCCAGCCTGCATTTGAGAACCAGATGGATTTTGGGGTCCTACTTGGGTCCAAGTGTCGGGTTGAGCAGCACCAGTAGAAGGTCTAGTAGGTTGGGCTATCTGAGCAGAAGGATAACCTTGCTGGTATTGAGGTTGGCCTACCTGCTGATATTGAGCTTGACCTACCTGATGATACTGAGGTTGCTGTTGTGCAGCAGAAGGTTGTCCTATCATACCAGATGGCTGAGTGGGCTGGGCAGGTGATTGGCCCAACTGTGTTTGAGGTTGACCGGCTTGCCCAGAAGATTGAGTATACTGGACAGTTGGCTGACCAATTGGTTGGGCAGCTTGTACAGAAACTTGGGTATACTGGACGTTAGGTTGATTTGGGTTAACAAATGATTGACTGGTTTTTCCGGTATGAGAGCCTTGCTGGATACCAGGCTGAGCTTGCCGAGTGGAAGGTTGGCCTGGATTACCACTAGGTTGCGTATGAGAGGTGAAAAAAGGACCACTAGAGGCAAAAGGGTTTCCTTGGAAGGATTGTCCTTGTAGGTTTTATTGATGTGGTTGTTCGAGTTGCACATACGACGCTTGACCACCATGATAAGAGGTGGAAGCCCAATCTATTGACAGCGGAACTGAAACCTCTATAGTCGGTTGACCTGTCCGAGTCCCAGGAGGTGGTAGATACTCATCGTATTGCCCTCCAAATGAGACATTCGATGTAGGATCAAAACCTAGGAAGAAAGAGGTCGAAGGTTGACTAAAAATAGGGGTCGAAGAAGCCACAGATACTGTTGGAGGGGTTGTGACTGAGGTAACAGCTGTACCGCGAGATTGTGGAGTCGAAGGCTCTGTATTGGAGAAAATGGGTGGTGACCAAATAGAAGTCGGAAAAGGAGATGATATAAAATCACGCAATGCTCTATAGCCAAGAGGTAGTCCCCTGGTAGTAGCAGTTCTACTAACATGTGTAGATTCCATTGTGGTGGGAATCTCGTCCCCTGGCACTCCGGATTCGTCAGTCGTAGTAGGGGATGGGTTTTCCATATCAGAAGGAAATGGTTGTCGAGGAGAAGTGTATTCCCAAAAAGAGACACCATTTTGAGAAGGTTCCCAAATAGGGTTCGAATAAAATTGGTAATTCTCGTCACCTGGAGCACGAGAGTTAAGCGGTTGTATACTTGGGACAATATGATGCAGGGTTCAGCTAGCCTGCATAACCAGGATCTTCCTATGCTAACTACCACGGGTTAGCAAGCTCAATATTTATCGTTTGAATGCATAGTCCAGCACTTTGGATGCGCCTTCAACACTCAACGAATCATCAAATGCAGTAGGATTCTTCATACGTTCTGGTCCTTGGCTTCTGCTCAACGGCAAATCGCCCTTCTTAGTCTTCCAGAGTCAGAGGCCTTTGTAATCAAGCGATTCAAGTCAGTCAGCACTTGTACAACTTCCAACCGAATGCAGAACCTATACCATCACCTGCAACGCTGTCTTAACACACACAGCCTTTCATAATATAAACAATGCACATTTTTGTGCACAGCAGGTCAACGTACACCACAGGTCTCAATATATAATATTTCAACAACACACAAACTGAATTGTGGTTACGGTGAACACTATACACAGGGTTTTATAGCGGCCCAATACCACGGTATTGTCAACACCATTCCACCACTACAGTTCTGCTCTCAACTTGATGCATTGCTGGTTTCTCAGTCTTGTAAGAGATACCTCTCCGCGCAAACCGATAACACAGTTCGCTACCTTTTTCTGTGAATTTCGGTTCACTGTTCAATAAAATCAGGTCAATGGATTTATGGTGCGCTATCGATACACTATACACTGGTTTAATTTTCATAGTTCAATGCCCAGAATTACCCTATAAATCCACATGCTTCTAGCGATCTATCATTCTGGATGCACACCATTTATAATCCACCACAGTGATACAACACAGTTCTATTGAAATAGGGTACACATAACACTTTCCACATGCACATACAGTCCCTTCGTTTCACACAATTCGCATAAAATCTTCCATATCAATAAACAATCTCATATGTATATATTTGCTGGACTGCGCCCTTACCCTTAGTCACTCCGACAGTCATAGACCGAATTCCGCGACGGACAAAACTCATATAGCTATCTATCAAAATAAAACATTATTCAATCGACGGCCTTATATATGTGATCCGTTATACATACTCGCAGCAAATTATATTCCCCCGCTATATGTTCCCACATCTCTTTCTTCAACGGCGCCTGATTCCATGAACTAAAACTACAGCCTGCAGCAAATTGATACCAAACAGTAACCCTAGCTGTGGAAGGTATGAAGCCCAAGATTAATCAGTCCGCTAAAAAAAACAAGAAGCTCCGAAAGCGATCAGAAAGCAATCTGAATCCAATGACAGAGGGGTGTGTTGGATCTCCTTCACAGCCTTTAAGCAAAGAAAGCAAACAGTCGGTGCCATCTGATGAAGAAGAACTAACTAAAACTGTTTTCCAATCTGAGGGCAGTGAAGAAGTTATGGATGAGTCAAAGAATGAACCACACACGGTGCCTTTGCAATCAAATGATAATCAACGAGCTGTGGGAGAGACAAATTTCACAATGCGCCCCTTATAATTCGACATACAGATTCATCATAACTATAATGCTGGCTAGCATCGATTTTAACTTATGTGCAGAGATTGTATGTAAAGTTTGTCAAATGACTGAAATTAAGATTCTAATTCATTATACCAATTCACCCAGAAATATAAAACTCACACAAAATTCCAGAACAATTCCTATTTATATAAACAAATTCAACTCAATTTCAAACCCTTTGTACATGGCTAGATATTCAACATTTGGCCTTTACAAATTTACCAAAGGCTCACAGCCTTGGTTGTTCCCAACCAGCTTTCGACTCTTCTTACTATTCTCAATGTCTTTTTCTCTAAAAAACCTTCCTATTTATACAATTTTAAAAATCATTTAATTAAATGCTCAATCCCTTAAAATCTTCAACAAACCCCTAAATCTCTCAACATCCCTAAAGGATAGGTGTTTATCCCTAAAATCCTTAATTTATTAAATTTCCTCATGTCCTTAACCAATTCTCTCATATCCTCTTAATTAATAAAAGGATATTTACAAAATCCTCACCTTCTCCTATTTTAATAACAAATTAATTAATAAAATATAGAAATTGTCACACCCCCTTTATCACATATTTACAAATGAAAAACATGGTCTTGATGCTCCTGCATCACAATAGGAAGAATTTCACTCACAACCGGTATCTCAGGAGACGAGATTGGTAATTCCGCTAGGATGGAACTTCACAAAATCCTAGGGAATCTAACGAAACCAGACCCTACTCAGACTAACGCAAATTTAACTGGGTTATATGTTATCGTGGTCAAATAAATTTTAAGACACTGAACTTGACCTTTTCATTTTTTAAGAGTCGAGAAAAGGACAAAAAGATGACTCTAGTCTCCTTCGAATATTTAATGAGCACGAAGTGACAAGATGCTCACTTACACCTTTTCTTTTAGGGAGTCCGAAAAGGATCAAAAGTGACTACTCTGAAGAACTAGGCAAGAGGTTTACCAAACAATCCGTAAAACTGCTTATACACCTTGGCAATCAGATGAAAACCAAGGACTTCCTGTACTGCAGTCAATCTTCCCGAATGCTGTGTTCAGTGCATTACAGCTTGTAAGGCGGCAGACTCGGCTTCCTATGGATAAAAGGTTGTAAGCCTATAGGGGTCTCCCAATGTATACGCGACGGTACATGGGAGCACAATCTGTACTGGCACCTATCGTTTCACCGCGGAGGAATCACCCAACCACTCGACGGTAAGCTACCAGGTTTAAAGACGCCGGAACACGTCTCTAACCTAGACCTCTAGAATATTTGCGTTATGTTCCAATGCATTGTTAGGTTCATTCAATTTATTTTACAGTTTATCTTCAATTATGTTTCGGTTTTTTGGTCCTACCGTTGTGATCTCTCGAAACTTCCTAAATGCAAGCTATATGCCAAAATTATATCATTTCATTCAATGAACTCTATCTACAGGAGAGTTGAAATCCTTACACAAACAAAATGATCAACAAAGATCCTAATGCAGCTAATAACAAGAAATGAAAGTTTTTTTCTTTTTCTTTTTAAAAGCAACAAATAACAATAAATGCTAATTAATATACTGCAAAACGATCTTTTGTTTTTCTTTCTTTTAAGATAGCATAATGCACTTAACAAACCTCAAGAGATATTCACAAGTGTAAACAAACACAATTCACTCAATGGAAATAGAACCAATTCTGAAACATCAAGATGACCTATCAAAGCAAGGAAAACACAAAGACTTTCAATGAACCATGTGATCTAAGTTCAGATGAAGTCAAGCAAAATCCAAATAAGCTAGAAGTGAATCACTTGAAGCATAGAATACCAACTTCCACAACCACTAGATGAGTGCGGAAGACAACCAAAAAGCTGACTAGATCACCAAACCACAATTTCCCACAGAAGGCTCGACATGCAAAGCCACTAGGGCTAGGATACAAAATCGATAGAAATAAGCAAACAACTAAAGGATAAAAAATAATAACCAGTCACACAAAGGTACTACACACTTCTAGAAGCTGCAAAAGATATAGCAAGATACAAATCCAAGCTCAGAAGGCTGGCAAACAAGTGATCTGAAAAGGTTAACAGGTCTGGCGCGACTGTCAGGCTGCAACTCGCGCTATAAAGGGATTGGTGCGGGTTTTCAGTTAGCAACATGTGCCAACTGGCGCGACTGTTAGAGGAAAAGTCGCGCTAATAAAGTTTTCCAAGTAAAAAAGAAAAAACAAGCAGTCCAAAGCTTGGTTTACAGTCTCTAGGAAGGCCAGGAAGCAAGAGGCAGCAAGAAATTCAATCCAGAAAGCTATCCAAGCAAGCAAACAAGAGAAAAAAAACATGAAAGACAAACTCGAAATTGTTCAGTCCGTAAACGAAACCGGAGATTGACTGAAGTGGCTTTGATCTACTTCACTAATGCAAAGCAATAGTGTTTCGAAGGCTATTTGGCCATGCTTTAGGCTCCGTCTGAATTTTACAGATCAAACAACAAGCTAAGCTTCCCCAGTGGAGTCGCCAAATTGTTGAACATGTAAATCTCCTCTGCGGATAGAGGCGATCCCACTAGCCCAAATGGGGTCTAGCAACAATCACACAATGCTAACACGCAGGTTCCTAATTGCAAATCAAAGATCGATGATGATGGCCTACCTGGATTCCAATGCTAGTACTTGTAGAAGAATCGTCGCTCCCGTTCCTTTGCTTGGCTAGTCACAATCCCCAACGATCCTCGGTGAACGGACACCTACACATGCAAAGAACGACACAAATACAAGCATAAAATCCAATGGATGCAACTATATATCAGTCAGAAAGGATATAACTCAATCATCATTATAAAGACAATAAGAGTGGAACCATAATGATAGTCGTCTATTAATGAATAATAGGCAGAGAAAGATACAAACAAGGTTCTGACGTTGAACCTATTCTCTGACTGGGTGAGCAACTATGTATGCCTTGCAATAGACCTTCTCTCTCTCAGGATTCCGGCAGCATAACCTCCCTATGCTCCAAAACTCTTACTATCACTCTAGCGTTACTCCAGCACTCACAAAACTAGCTTGTCTAATGCATGAGGACAGACTTTTATAGATGGAGAAGGGAGGAAGATTCAATGTACCAGGATGCCCATTGTGGATTGGCATTATCTCTTAAAAGATACTGAGGATAGGTATCAAGGATAGATGATGACACTCGACCTCTATCCGATGGATTTTTCCCTCAAAGGACTTCGTGATCTGAGAGGAAAAAACATATGGGTGCGTGTTGGCCAAAAATCATTACCAAATTTAGTTGGCGCGAGTGTTGCTCTAGGACAGAGCGCCAATGGGCGTGCCCCCTTTTAAGGATCTCAGTGATTGGCGTGGATAAGACACTATGTACCTGCGCCAATGGATAAAGGGCACTTTTCAGGGACAATTTGCAGAAGGTGTCTTCAGGGAACATGAAGTACATACTCAGGGGAACATAATGCAAGTGTTTTTAGGTTATGTCACTGGTCACAGGTCCCAAAATGTATCCTCCAATGTACGAAAACAAGGGTAACAGGGACGGTGACAAATTATTGTGTAACAGATGCCCCCTAAAGCATGAGGCCCGAGAGAGAGAGAGGGGTGAAATGCTTTACAAGAACACATATAGCTGCCGCCGAGAATCTGCATTGAGAGATACAATTGATAGTTCAAATACATGATGTACATGGTATGGTCGTAGCCATCTATAAGAGAGTACATGATAATCTAGATCCATAGTATGGACGCAACCATCTGGTTAGGATCAATGAATTGACTCAGGTATGGTCGCAGCCATCCAGTGATTGAGTCATGTATCAAGAATCACGCCTGGATTACAACACACACAATCCAGGGTCTTGCACTCCATCTCGACCCGAACAGAAGTACAAGTTCAAGCATGTGAACATGTGAGCTGAAGTCGAACATGCATGAACATCGTCTGATTACCAGTCAATATTGGGAACTATTAACAAACGTGAGAGGTACCACCAATAATGACAATGGCCCTCAAGGTACTATAGGTACAATCTACGGCGTGTGAATTAGTGAGCCGTTGTCGAACACCCGTAGAGTCATCCGATCTGAGGCCAATGATGAAAACCTCGCGTCGAACACGAAGAACGTACCATTGAGGCATGCAGGCTCCAAGGTACCGGAAGGGAGTCTCTAGGTCACTATCCTGGATAATGAGCTGAAGTCGACAGGAAGTGATCTTCATCGAAGGTGGGCCATAATGTTTCCCACATAATCGACACGAGACAGAAGGAGACAATGTTGTGAATTAAGATGATATGAACTATCAAATGGAGGTTGTTTCTTTTCAGAGGTCAACTTCTCTTGAACATATTAGCGGCACGACAGTGGAATTGGCAGTATTTGACATCGATGGATCAAAGGTCATGGTGAGGAGGCAATGAGCAGATGAGAGGTCAAATAGGATTACCCAAACCCACGGAGGCAAGTGAAAAATGAGATGAGATATCCCCACCCTGACACGAAAGCAGAGAAGTGCCATGTTCAAGAGCGACATACTGCTGACACAACAATAATTATGGTTCCCAAAATTTTCTTTTTCCCCCACCATTCTGGCCAGTACCCCAATTATTTTTAACAAGCTCGATGGGGATAGCATATGCTTGCGGTGTGTCATTTCGACAAGATCCGATGTCATCAGGTTTTAACGAGTCTGACAAAGGAAGAACTCGACATCTTTTCATGTTTAGAGAGTTTGAAAAGACAATAGAAAAGGAAACTCCAGGGGTGTCCTTTTTCGTTAAGTTGTGTGTTTTGGGCCCGAAAAAGTATAAAATAATGCCCGAAAGAGCCGCCCGACCATTACGATCGAGGATTACTTTTCATAAATAGTGATTTCGACCTGAAAAAGTAAAAAAGCGATCAAAACCACGTCGTTTCGTAACCATTAACGAGTTTGAAATGACAAAAACTAGGTAATCTTTTTATGTTTTAACGGTCGACAAAAGAACTTAAAACGACTGCCCCTTAGTAACGTTTAACGAGCCAAGAGGAATAGCTCAGCAATCTTTTCTTCTTTAAAAGGTCAGGAAAAGAGCTGAAAGTAGACCGTAAAGTAACCTTTTCTCGTGTTTTACCGAGCTTGAAAAAGTTGAAAAAGAGCTCGTTTGATTGCGTTGAGTTGCACCAACCCCTGTCATCATACAAAAACAGCGTAAAACCCACTTTGACATGAAAAATATCCCAAAAATACTCAAAAATATCATTTCTACTATATTTTTAGGTCAAAAAATGTTATAAATAGTGAAATGGTAAAAAATAAACTTACTCTTTACTTTTTACCTTGTGAGTTTACTATTGGAGGGTTTTTGGTGCAAATTTCAACTGCTGATTGCGATCAATCCAGGAGATCATTCGAGCCGCTGTCTGCAACAGGTAAGAGGCCTCATCCTTAGCTTTGTTTTCATTCCATTTTTTAAGATTTTTATCCATAATTCAGCTCCCTGCAAGGGGATTTGCAAATTCATTGGGTTGCGCCATTGGCGCGAGTTTCCTGCGCGGGACCGTGCCAATGGTGTTTTTTTCCCTAAAGGGGTCGCACCATTGGCGTGACTGTTTTAGGAACAGTCGCGCCAACCGCGCGATCTCAATTTGCCACACATTTGACCGTTGAATATGCAAATTTTTTCCAATTTAGGTTTCATCAATGATCTAATGATGGAAATTCACCTTTGTGGTTGCAGGGTTTTGTCAGAATGGTTCTAGAATGGAAAGAACAGGAGCATAATGACGTGGATGCCCTGGCATTAGAGCATGATGACTGTATGAATTCTCTGAGAGACTGTGGCTTGAAGAAATTCTTCCACACCTCATATTTACGTGCACAACCTGAGCTACTGTGATTCATCGTGGATGCTTGGGATACAGAGGATCAGGTATTTCGCCTGAAGGACCAGACATTGGAGTTAGATGTTTCCGATGTCTACTTTATCACTGGACTATCACGGCGAGGTGCACAGCCCATATTGACTGGTAGTCGACCTTCTGGAGAGAAGATAGGGGAGGTGATGGAACGAGTTTGTCCTGGGGCACGGTTTGGAGCAAACAACAAGAAGGTAGATATTAACACGGTGCCCGACCTGGTACTACGAGTGATCTTATTCACTATCACCCGGACAGATGGGGTATAGGAACCCCACGAGGCCAGCAAAAATCATTTGCTGCTGGCCACTAAGTGTCTCCAGCCTACACTGTTTGATTGGGCCACGGCAGTGACAACCAACATCAAACGGCAGCTTACCAAGTGTAAGCGTGATGGGAACAAACAGTTCGGATATGGATCGATCGTGGTGACTTTCTTCCTGGAGCGACTGCCGATATTCAGGGTACAGGGGGGTATAGTGGCAGATCCAGTGTTACGGGAACCGGGGTTGCATCGATGGGCAGAACTCATGCCCAGAGGAGGAGTGGGCCAGCAGATGTCATGGAAGCCCGAGTTCTTTATCTGGCTCCGTCACCAGATGATTGTCATTGAGGACTGGCCCTATGCGAGCACGGATTTCACTGGAGATCCCGATCTCCCTCTGCCTGTCGGAGAGGACTGGGATGAGGAGCTAGGTGAGAACTCTTTGTTTTTTAATGTTTTTATGTATTTAAGTTTTTTTGTTAATACATGCCTATCTCTTACAGCGTCTATATATGTATACAGATGTTGGTGCAGAGCGACCAGCTGACTTGCCTCATAACCTGCGGAGAGCACAACCTGCAGCGGACCGTCAGGTAGAGGGTGAGGACAATCTAGTACAGAACCTTGAGGCACTTACTCGAGGTATTCCAAATTATGGCAGATTGGCGGATGTGCCTAGAGCATACCAGAGGCACACGGTGGGAGTATCTACTCGCGTCCATCGTCTGTTGAGAAGTTTGGTGCGAGCGGTGACATGCTATCATGAGCATCACCGTGATTAGACGCCTAGGTTTTATTTTTGCATGTTTTTGAGGGACACGTTGTCAACAGCTGTATGGGCTTTGGACATGTATTATTTTTTGGATTATGTAATGCGCGAGGCGCAAACATTTTGACACACACGTATATATATACATATGTTTATGGTTCATTATTGTGTTTTCATGTGCTTGCTTGCATAATGTTTTATTTACAAATTACGCAAATGTCTATCTAATACATGATTGGACAATGCATCAGATAATGTGTTTAATTGTCGTGGGATATGCTGATATGTAATGAACTCAAAATTCCTCTCTAACAATCTTACACATAGATACAACCTTAGAATATGATGGTCTTTGACGAAATAATGCCTATTGAGCTGGTGGACGACAAGTTGAGAATCCAGGTTTACCACCAATGCCCGAATGCCGAGATTAATTGCTTCAGTGAGGAGCTCGATCACGGCACAATATTTGGTGACATTATTAGTGGTACGACCCAAACAGACACCTTGAAGATCTATCAGCTCACCATGAGGATCATAGATCACCCATGCCGCAGAGGACAAGTTGCGAGTACTGCGACAGGCACCATCAGCGAAACCAATAAGGCGTATTAGACATCTGCACAAGAAGCGAAAGACACAATAAGCGACAATCAAGCCTATTAAAACTGACACACATACACAACACACTTGCTAGAGTACATGTATATACAAAATGAAGTGTACCAGCATCACGCATAGTACTTTTTCAAATATAGCCCGTTTCGGGGCTGTGCGAGAGGGTTCCCTTCATAATAAATTAGCTCATAGGCCCCTTTTTGCAAAACTTTCTTGACAATGTAAAGGCCTAGCCACATAGATTCAAGCTTTCCTGCTCCTAGCTTATCGTTTGCCTGATCGTATAGCAGAACTAAGTCTCCCTCGACAAAAGAACGTGGATGTACAGTCTGGTCAAAGTGAGATTTGACTCACTTCTTCTGTGTTTCGATGGCCAAAGAGGCTAGGCGACGAGTCTCATCTAGCCGTTCCAGATAAAGGAGACGTTCTTCTAATGGGGTGGTGTTGGGAAGTAGCTCGACAGCTAATCTTAACGAAAGGATTTCACACTCGATTGGAAGGGTAGCCTCTAGTCCATAGACTAGTTGAAATGGAGTGAAACCAGTGGCATCCTTCACGGAGGTTTGGTAAGCCCACAAAGTAGGGAACAACATCAAATGCCAGTTAGACTTGTGCATGCCAACAGTAAGCTGAAGCATTGTAACCAAAATCTTATTGATCGCTTCAACTTGGTCATTGGACTGAGGGTAGTATGGAGTAGAACTATCGTGCTTTAAGCCTAGCTGGGTTGTTAGTTCCGTCATCATATGATTCCGGAAATGCTTTCCGTGATCAGTGACGATGGCTTGAGGGACGCCGAATCGCGAAATAACGTGGTTGAATAAAAATTGCGCTGCTATGTGACCATCTTCAGTCAGTGTAGGCATCGCCTCGGCCCATTTAGTAAAGTAATCGACGACAACGATGATAAACCCATGCCCCTCGACCGAGCGAGGGTTACAGGTCACATAATCAATGCCCCAGTTTGCAAAAGGGCTGACAGTAACAACAGGGTGCAAATGAGCGGGGGGTGCTCGCATCTTCCGCTGGAATATTTGGCACTCATGACAGGAATGGACAGCAAGAATGCAATCCTTAAATATAGAGGGCCAAAAGTAGCCAGCACGGAGGATTTTTTGGGCAGTTACATATCCGGACATGTGACCACCACAAGCACTTGAGTGGCAGTCATTCAAGACTTGCTCAGCTTCCTCGTGAGTAAGACAATGGCGGAGAACAGCGTCGGCGCCGAGGCGATATAAGGTATCCCCAATGATACGATACGGTTGAGATTGATGACGAATCCTTCGCCGAGCATCTTTAGACACGCCCGGGCGAAAGGAGGACGTTTGTAGATATATAATGATGTCACCATACCAGGGGTCAAGGGTGCTGATGAGAAACAAAGTCTCATCCGGAATTTGATCCTTTGTATGAGAGGGCGAAGAAGAAGATGGAAAAGAGCAAATTAACTCAGCAAAAACGAGCGATTTCTTTGACTTGGCGGTAGCGAATTCCGAGTCAAACTCTTGGAGGATGACAATCCACTTTGAGTACTTGCCCCCCAGCAACTGGCGTGACAAGATATACGTCATGGGGTTGCAATCAGAAATCACAGTAGTAGTGCGCAGCAGAATATAGTGACGGAAACATTGGACAGTGCAAACGACGGCTAACACCAACTTCTCGACATAAGCATATCGAGCTTCCATATCTAAAAGGTTTCTACTAAGATAATAGATAACATGCTCAGTGTCATCGTCGCCGGTTTGAACAAGAACCATGCCGATAGTGGTGTCGGCGGCAGCTAAATACAGGGTGTAGTCACGATGATAGTTTGGAGGGCGAAGCAATGGAGCAGACACAAGGAGACCCTTGAGTCGTTCAAAAGATTCTTGAGCCAGTATCCCAATGAAAAGGGACATCCTTTTTAAGTAATCATGTAAAACCTTTAGCCACCTCAGCATAGTTGGGAACGAAACGACGTAAAAAATTCGCCTTTCCTTGCAAGCTCTGCAATTGTTGTAAGGTGGTAGGGGGAGGGAGATTCACTATGGCTTCGACTTTGAGGGGATCCAGTCGGATACCCTCGTGGGAGACGACAAATCCTAGAAGTCGACCCGATTCTACGTAGAAGACACACTTGTGAGGATTAAGCCTGATTCGGTAGTGTCGACAGCGAAGAAATATCTCGCGAAGGTGAGTAGGGTGGTCCTGACGCTTGGCTGAATGAGCTGGAAGATCATCCAGGTATGGTTGTACAATGTGTCTTATGTCATGAAAAGCATAGGACATGGCACATTGGAAGGTAGAGCCAACATTTTTTAGACCGAAAGGGAGCTTCTTATAGGGAAAAGTACCCCATGGACAGATGAAAGCGGTCTTGTGTTGATCAGCAGGAGCAATATTGATTTGGTTGTAACTAGAAAAACCATCCATAAAAGAATACATCTCGCTTCCCGCACACTCGTCAAT
>APFE030875316.1:33136-75848 GCA_000404065.3 Pinus taeda
AGGAACAAGGATTTTAGGCTAGTAAACTGATATGGGAGATTGGTTTAGAGTTTTTGGAGTTTTTGGTGGCAATTGGAGGGAGTGCAATTCAGGGTGCGGGGATTGAGCTCAGTTTTGCAGGTGATTCCTTGGGGCAAGGTAGGAATCTATGCTGATGCCTTTAGTTGAAAGAGATGATCAGGGAGGAAAGGAGAAAAGCTAAAGAGGGCAAACAATGAATTTGAATCCTCTCTAGACAGCGGAAAACATAAAATTTAAACAAAATTGAAAGCTGAGCATGGCAAGCATGAATTCAAACTTTATCACTTCATTTGTTTAATAAGCTGCAGTAAAGAAAGAGATGGAAACACATAAACACACTTACAATTACAATAAGAGAACACACCATCAACACAAGAGTCCACAAGAATCCCAATGATGTCTGCAAAACCCTGGTCTTCCTTTTCCTCAAATTGCAAAGATACAAGTAAAATATACAATAGGAGCTTCTCCCTCAAGAGTCCAACCTTCCAACTTGTGAAAATGATTAAGAGAATACATAATATAGGCAAGCCAACCTCTTCCCTTGCCTCTAGGGGTCGAGCTCATCCTTCTAGGAGTAGTTTGAACAACTTCTAAACTAAGCACTAGATAATAGGCAGTCAAAACAACTTGCCTCCGCCAAGACACGGAGTGGATTGGTCCTTTTATTCCGCCTAAGAGCCTCGGACAACCTCCTTTGGAACATTTTCATTCTGACCTTGCATACATGCATCCTTGCCCAATAGTGATAGTGATTTTTCTCGTTTGTACCTCAACCTCTGTAGATGATGAATGGTCATCACTTTGCTCATAAGTCTCGGCTTCTGACATGGTTTTTGGAGCAAAGTGGACAAACTAAAAGACAAATGGAACTGTTGTCTCTACCTGCAAAAATGCTGAACTCTATGCTGTTTCAACGGGAAAAACATGAGGGGAATGCTGGGGGAGGGAATTTCTTAATAAGGAATGGGAAAATATGAAAATAATCAGGGAACTTCAAGGGAGATTTAGCAAATGATCATGCTTATAGGGAGACATATTTATAAATAGGAAATCATTTGCAAAAATTATTTCATATGAAAAACATGCATGGAAATGAACATGGGAACATATGTACGTATTCAATAGGGAAATAGGGAAATCATGCACAACACATGCTGGCATATTTACCAACATTTTTGTTATTTACATATGCATATGGTAGAGGGGAATTAGGGTTTTCATTTTTGTAATTTGATGTTTTGGGAGAGGGGTAGGGTTATCATTCTTGTGTTTTAGAGATGGGAAGGGGAAAGGGAAATGTACATATGTGTATAGGTAAAAGAGAAGGGAAGCAAACCAATTAAAGGGGAAAAGAGCTTGAAACACCATAAACCCTAGCACAGTTTGGTCATTAACATTGCAGCCATATAATTCTATTCATTTGCAAGATTTGAGGTTAAAGTCATAGCATGAGAGCTTACATCCATCACCAACCACAAAAATGATGTGTAAAGAGCCTACCTCGAACCAATTTGATGACTTGGAGGAAGATTGGGCAATCGTTTTGAAGTCTGTCGCAAGACAGCTCAAAAGGTCTCGTAGCCCGCTCAAAAGGTCTCGCACTTCCTAGAAGGTTGCGCCAGTTATATTTTTGCACTGTGGAGAGGCGCTCAAAAGGTCTCGCACTGCTCTGCTTCCCGAAATCGCTGCAATTCTTCTTAATCAAGATTGCATAGTTTATTGATCCTGAAAATGGTAAAATATAGATATCTAGAATGACATTTACACCATGCCTCGCAATGGGAACCACCTGTGAAGGGGACACTTGCAGAGTCCTAGCAAAATTCCTTGTAAAGCTTCTTTCCATGCTCAAAGTATAATTGGATAGCTGCACATTGAATATTTCCACAATGACAAGCAGCGGAGTAAACACAGCTATAATGTTCAACATCAATTTTCCAAAAGAATTCTCTTTCCCACGCAACCCCTCTCTAACTTCATCCAACACACTTGGAGATTTTTGGTTGCTCATTCAAGGCAACCTCTGCTACATGAAAATCTGGATTTGATTTACTTTAAATTCGTCATCTTTGCTTGAAGTAGACTAATCTTGGAAAGATTCAAAGCTAGTCATGTACGAATAATGGATGAAGGAGCGGAATTGTTGATTTGATTATTAAATTGCCAGACTTTGATTGCTGATGATGCCTTGTTTTGCTTGTGCAGGAATAGGAGTTTGAAGTCGCTGCTGCCTTTTGAAGAGTTGGAGAACAAATTACATAATCTAAAAAGCACATTTAAATGATTTCTTCTTCAAAACCCTGTTTTGAAGAAGAATCAATCTCTGAGATGAGACATAGTCTAACAGGCCAAAAATCATTACCAAATTTAGTTGGCGCTAGTGTTGCTCTAGGACAGAGCGCCAATGGGTGCACCCACTTTTAAGGATCTTAGTGATTGGCGCGGATAAGACACTGTGTACCTGCGCCAATGGAAAAAGGGCACTTTTCAGGGACAATTTGCAGAAGGTGTCTTCAAGGAACATGAAGTACATACTCAGGGGAACATAATGCAAGTGTTTTTAGGTTATGTCACTGGTCACAGGTCCCGGAATGTATCCTCCAATGTACGAAAACAAGGGTAACAGGGACGGTGACCAACGGTGACAAATTACTGTGTAACACAAAGCTTGAAGAAGGATTGGGCATCACTGCCAGAGGCACACGAGGAAGTATGGTGCATAAAATGCAAGGGCCAGGGCCATGACAAGGATCACTGTCCTGTATTCATGAACTACTTGGTAGGAAGTGGATCAATGTCGTTGAGACTAGAGGCACAACCAGGCCCGAGTGCGACACCCACATTATGGTGCGCGATCTGTCAAATAGGAGGAAAACACAAAACAAATAATTGTCATTTGTTGTAGAAGTATACACAGACTCCCCAACAGTTGTTTTGTAATTTCTGTAAGTCAGTAGGCCACGATGAGTGTATTTGTTAAAGCTACGAGCTAATGATGGATCAGACCCCCACATATAGGATGCAAATAGAAACGTGAGCCCTCGACCTAGTTGCAGGGATGACGCGCACTGGATTTCAAGGGCGATGTCAAGGACGAGGAGGAATGGGACTAGGAAGGGGTTTCCGACAATTAATTTGTTACAATTGCGGAGGATCAGGGCACTACACCCATGATTGTACCAACCCGACGAGAGTATCATGTTCATACTGTGCTCAATTTGATCATGAAATGGTAGATTGTCCTACGTTGATTTCACAGATGCATGAGAAAGGGGTACTCCAGCCTCCTACGACTCGAAATATTCAAATGATGAGGTTTGAACTGCGTGAAGAAGACCCAAATGTAAACATGGTGCTCAAAAGCGACGCGACCATATTGGAGGATAAGGGGAAGCAACCCGAGGAAGATACAGGGGTTCATAAGGCTCCTACAAAGGAACCTAAGTTTGACTTAGAACGCACAAAGGAGATGTTCATGGAAGCTAAGAAGAGCTTCACAGAGGCCTCAACTTCAGGTAGTAGGGATCAACCAAAGCCAGGAATGGATCCTTCTATGCTCACTACCTTTTTGGATACATGCATGAAACTGCTACGTGATAATAAGGTAGTTAAGGGACTACAGGAGTTGATGACCAAGTGCACAGGGTCAGGGGAACTGTGTGTAGTACGCAAATTGGGAAAGCATGCATTGCGCACTGGGAGGGAAATCAGATTGACGGTGCAGATTGGTGAGTATGGAATGGATCAGGTAATCCTAGACTTGGGTTCAAAAGCAAATGTATTACCAAAGCAGACATGGGAACGCATGGGTAGGCCCACATTACAGTGGTCCCCTATTCAATTACGAATGGTGAACCAATAGAAGATTTTTCCCATGGGGAGGTTGCAAGAGGTAACAGTTGATATCGAAGGCATGAGCACGCAGACGGACTTTGAAGTAATAGAGATTGTTGATGACAACAATCCTTATCCCGCACTGTTCGGAATAGATTGGGCCACTGACATGAATGGAGCCATAAACCTGAAGAACTGAAAGATGATATTTCAGAAAAATTACCTTCGCGTAGTCGTTCCGCTAGACCCAACCAAAGGAGTGCACTACACTGAACCAGTGCGTGAGGATGAAAGTGATGATGAGCTAGACTGTATTTAACAGATAATTGCACGAGACCAGGAGCAGGTGAACCCGACTACAGATGGAAGAATATCATGGGAGTGCGATAGTTCTTGTACTTCAGATTCAGACGAAGAAGTAGAATGCTAGCAGAACCGGTTGCACGAAGTGACAATGCTGAATTGCAACATGATGATTAGATCACTGCATTGTGTGATGACATAGGCAAGGGAACTACCAATCTATGATGGGGTGACAACGGTGGATGAATTTCGGGATAAATTTGAAAGAATTACCAAAACAACAATGGTACGGTGCGATGGAATGGGCGCTGCGTGCAGCACCTGCACGATGGTGGAGTACACATCAGAAGACCATTGTAAACTGGTGTGAATGTAGGAGACGGATGCACTTGTAGTTTAGAAGTCCCCAGCATCAAACGAGAGCTGGGTAGCTAGGACGAAGTATCTTGCACGCCAACCTATGTTGATGGGTGCAGATGTGTGCTGTGCAAGCACGTCCTAGACTAAGGATCGGAAATCAGAACCCAACGCGGCAGTAGGAAAAGTGATGCACACCACAAATATTCCACAATGGAGCATTCAAAAGGCTATGTGGAATCATGAATAGAGTTCACCAGGTGAGACGACCTGACTAGAACCTGTGCATACCAGTGGTTTAATGGGCCTATAAGGCCATAAGCAAAAACCGGAGCATGGACATGACCCCAACACTAACGAGAAGAGATGAAACCATACGAGTAGAGAAGAATCCCCATACCACAGCTCCTGCAGTTGGGAAAGTATGCAAGGACTCGGGTAAAGGAATTATGCAATTACAGGATGCCATTCGGCAAGGGAACTTGAAACTTCGCGAACTCGACGAAGATTGGGTATGGCTAAGAAAGAAAAGCATGACATTGGATGAAGAAATCAGCAAACTAGAAATAGAAGTCATGCAAGCATGTTGCACCAGAAAACTAAGCACATTGGGACAAGGTCTAGCCAGACACACTACTGCATTAGAAGAAGTTGTGACCCTACCACCATGGTTGCGACCACACCTTACTAGACAAAGTAAACAGGGGAGCGCACCATACAAGGAAGAACACGATGCAGTAACAGATGAAAGGGTAATTGAGGGTTACTCGTGGCTTGGGCTAGTAGGGAAATTGAAGCCTCACACCAGTGGTGTGACCACCTGACTATCCGTAGGACGCACAGTCTCAGTGCTCCAAGCTGTTGAAAGAGAGCAAGGGACTATAAAAGAGTTTGTATGGGAGCTGTGTGACACAAAAGCTGCGCGTAGGATCAGTATGATGCACAGGTCACGTTCACGCACAAGGGGCTATGCTGCCGCATGGGTAGGTTAGAAAGTGATCGTTGGTGTCACTGTTCATGAGAAGATGTCCAATTTCAAGCAACGAGGAACAGACAACAGAGTAGTGCGCTACAAATCTTCGCACAACACAGGCACAGTTGGATGGACTTCGTGCAAAGATCGCCACATTAGAAGAGTGACTTGGGACGCATCATGATGATTGTGTTGGGGGCATGTTGGGCATTAGATCTGCCCATAGCATGTTTTTGGGGCTTGAAGCCCGAATTTTGGTTGAGTGTAATGTAAAGACCCCGCGAAATGCGGGCAAGGAGTGCGAGAGTCTAGGGTTGTTCACCCTAAAATAATGTAACTGAATGTATGGTATGTCGGCCTACCCATGGTCTGCGGACCATGATATTGTATAAATAGAGCAAGGCTCTAAGTGTAAAGTCAATTTTTAAGTTTTCGATAAGTAATAGACAGACGCGAGGGCATGGTTAGAAGACAGAAGGGAATCTGAAGTGTATTGGGTCGTAGTGGTAGGTAGAGGCTCTGCAGCTGAGTGCGTAGAGGCCCAATAGAGTCCACAACTGAGTGCTTGGACCCCTACAGTTGAGTGCGCAAGGCAGAGTTGGGTCTGTAACTGAATTTGAGTATTAATAAAGGGAAGACTGATTCAGAATATTGTGCTTCTGTTTGTAGATCTATATTTATGTGTTGTGGTTATCTTTATGCATTTATATTGTTTTCAAATACTTGTGCTAATCTGGAAATCGAATAAATAATAAGAATATTGGGCCCGCACAAACTAAGTAAGCACTAACGTAATAACACAGTAAGGATCAGATCAGAATAATACGAAGGTGCGCACGGGTTGCAAAGAATAAAAAGTTGCGCGGAGCAACACAACGTGCAGTTTAGGATCACGAACCTCCAGAACCCTCATGAAGACATCCCTAGGGTGTGGAAACCTGGTTCCAACACCCTCCCATACTACTTCGGTTGAGACCTTAGTCTACGCTCCACGAACTATTGCCAAAAGGGCTAGCAGTACCAGGATTTGCTTGGCTAAACTCATTGTTGAACCTAGGTCAGGCCCCACGTAGCCAATAGATCAACTTGTGGTTAGACAAAAAAGAAAGTAAATAAAAGCAATCTATAAAGAAAAAGCTAAACTCAATGGAAGAACAAGTACCTAGGTTAATGTGAGATAAGTTGCTAGGATTTTAGGAGAGAGGCTCCAAAACGAAGCATAGGCAAATTTTTGGAGGGTGGTTGTAGCCACTACAACATTGGCAACACACTTATAGAACTCCAACTCTCTATATGGACTTGTCTCATATAAAGTGAGTCTAACCCTTTCATAACTATTGTTCGATTCTTCGATCATCATGGCTTTTTCGAGAAGGGTTGCAATTCATGTATGGAGAGATTGAATATTTCCTGAGGAAATTGGACAACCCACTAGCTCATGCATCAAGCATTTGTTGAGGGAATGATTTTGTGCAATTCCTAGGTTGAGTGGCTCAGGCTTCCTCTCATTCTATGCACAAATTCCTAGTTGAAGGGAGGCTGCAAGCTCGGTTTGCATAGTTCTGGAGCCAAAGCACATTGTTGGCTTGAACTATGCATTTATTGAGAGCAAGGTTGGTTGCCTTCAAGGATTGTACAACTCACTAAGGAAAGCCTTGAACCATATTTCAACCAAGTCAAGAGATCAGCTTGTGGTTTGACAATAAAGAAAGTAAGCAAACAAAAGGTATAAAGCAAAATATAAACTTAATGAAAACACAAGTACATGGGTCAGTGTGAGATAAGTTGCTAGGATTTTAAGAGGGAGGCTCCAAAACAAAGCATAGTAAAAAATTTTGAGGGTGGTTATAGTTGCTACAACATGTATTTAGATGAAATGATGATATCAATTCAGATATTGGAAGAGCACCTCCACCATATTCGACAGGTCCACCAAACCCCGTGACAACACAAATTATCTGTGAATTTGGAGAGATGCACTTTTGGTATGACCCAGGTTCAATATCTAGGGTACATCATTAATGTGTTGGTTGTGCATGTGGACCTAGCCAATATACAATTTATTTAGGATTAGCCAGCCCCAACCCCTCTAACAAATCTCTATAGCTTTCTAGGTCTCGCCAAATTTCTACGACAGGTTCGTGTTGGGGTTCTCTCATGTCACTTGACCTTTGAGTCAAGTCACCAAGGGTGGAGCGAAAGAAATATTGTTTTGGCATGAATCCAAACATAAGGAGTTTTTCATTTTGAAGCATCGTGTATGCTCTTCACCAATGCTCACATTACCAGAAATGCAACAACCATTTGAGATTGAGATAGACACCTCCGACTACGCTATTGGTGCAATTATTACTCTGCAGGGGCATCTAGTGGAATATCACAATGAGACACTTTTAGACACAGTCTGAAAGTATCCCACCTATAACAAAGAGATGTATTCCATTATGCAGTCCTGGCGAAAATGGTAGCATTACATTCTATGGAAGGAAACAACCACCCACACTGACCACCGACCCTTGCAGTTCATACAGACACAAGGAAAGCTGTAGAACGATCACCATCAGAAATGGTCCACATCATGCAACAATTCCATTTGAACGTTAAGTACAAGAATTAAAGCACCAATAATGTTTCATATTGGCTCAAAGGATTGTTGATAATGGCATTGACCACTGTGCTTGACTCTTGTGTACACAAGAATTCAGGGTGGCAGCATCCTAATGAAGGGTTACCCCTACTTTACCCACATTATGCATGTAGACCTATGCATAAATCATTTTCCCAGGAATAGATATGACCTACCAGGTCAAAAATTCCTTAAAGTTGATGGTTAAGGGCCCTTTCTTTAGAACTCATGCAGAAACATATAAATAGACTAACTAAAGTCTAATCCTTCGTTATCAGGACTTTAAGCACCCCTTGATCTTCATGTATGACTTTATTAAATCCTTTCCTTCATCCCTTTCCAATCGGGATTGGTTAGCCCTTATAAACCTTTTTAAATGCTTATGACCCCACATATACAAAACCCCACTTATAACTTTGGGTTATAAGCTTAAAACCCTTTTATCGCACTTTAACCCATTTAAACCCTTTATAATAGATAACACATAGAACATGCGTAACCTTACCTTTTTCCACATTTCATAAGCCTTTGCATAGTTACCAATAAATGCCTTTATCGCAATTGGCCATCGCAATTACCCATGGTCTTACCACATATATGCTTTGTCGTGCCTTCGACTTCGATATGCAACTATCAGAACAATTAAACCACCCTTTTATATTAAAAGACTCGGGTACAATATTTTTACCAAATACAAAGGAATACATTGAAATCCCAACCCAAACACCTAAGGCTGGACTTCAAATTTTATAAGTCCACATCTATATTTATCGTTGGGTCTGCCCTTCCATATCAAAACTTTCGCTGCGCTACTCCTCCTTCGATCTCCGATCATCGAAGCCTCCGATCAAATCTTGACCATCCGTTGTATCCTATGATGTAACTGTTGCCATTACTCCCGACCTTTTAAACTTGCACGTCTATTTTCCATTGCAGATCTAGACCCAATAGATCTGATGCCTGTCATTGATATCGGTTAGATAACAAGTGCGAGGATTAACCACCCGATAGAGTGGTTTCCTCTCTCCTCTTACTTTCATGCATCATTTTATGAGTGGAATCAATGCTCGTCCTTCAATATTGCTTACGTTTTTTAGGCCGCCTTAAATCCACTTTCACTGTTACAAAACTGCTGATGTGATATTCCTCCATCTCCTTTGTGATTGGCTCCTAACCATTGATCTTCAATATCCAACGGTCACCGGTCATCGTTTCTTCACTTCTCATTTCTCCATTTACTTAGTTTTTACACTATTTCTCAGCGTTTTTTATGGGTTTCAGTTTTCTTCTGGGATCTCAACATTCCACTCCACGACTCCTCCTAAGCTTAGCTTTGCGAGTTTCTTTAGTTCTTATTCCTACAAAACATTACTTGGGCTCTTCAAATGGATTCAATGATCCATTCCCTTCCATTGTACTTCTTCTCATCTGTACATATACTTCAACCGCGCCTGCATACATATATTATGCAGAATCTCTAATAGACATATATTTTATCAGTCAACTTCCTTGAAACAAAAGACCCCCTATGTCTACTAGAATATAATAATGATGTTGAGGTGAATGCTCCTGCATCACATCTTTACAAGAGAAATCCAAAATTTGGCAACGCATACCAGATGCTCCTTGAAGGAAAGAAAGTTCCCGATTTTCACCTCCAGGGTTCACTCTTATGCCAACTGGGACACCTCTTTGTTCCTTCAAGCCAACTTAATAATATGATTTGGGAGGTGCATTATAGTCGAGTCATTGGACATTTCATTGGAAATTTCAGAGTAGAGAAAACAATGGCAATGTTGTAGAATTATTTTTATTGGTCGAACCTTGGATGTGATATTGGGAAGTACATTAGATCCTACACTTCCTGTGCCATTGCCAAACTGACCATCAAGAAGCAAGGGTTATATACTCCTCTGCCTAATCCTAGTTGGACTTGGGAAGCAAGGGTTATATACTCCTCTACCTAATCCTAGTTGGACTTGGGAATACATCTCCATGGATTACATGTCAGGCCTTCCTTCTGCTAAGCATGGCATCAACTATGTTTTCATGGTCATCGATATATTCTCTTAGATGGCAATTCTAGCAGCTTGTAAGAAAATCATCGCAAGAAATGCCACTGCTAAGCTCTTCATTGAATGAGTGTGGGTACACTTTGGGATCCCACATTCCATTATCTCATACCAGGACAACGGGTTCCTAAGTACAATTTCATCAATCCTCTAGCTAATGCTAGATACTAAGATCAGTAAGTCCATGGCCTTCCACCCAAAAATGGATGGCCAAACAAAGGTTGTTAATAGGATGTGTTATCACTCATTGATTTTTAGTCATCAGTTCCTTCAAATGCCCACTAGCAGTGAAGTTTGATGCCAAATTCTGATCCACAGAAGCTACCAGAGCTAGATGGGACCCTCTCCATTGCGTAGTGCTTGGAAAAATATTTTTGGTGGTATGTAGAAGTCTAAAAAAGGGTTCCTGGATCATAAGTTAGACCCTATTGAATAATTCCTTTGAAAAAAATAGAAAACAAGAAAAGTGGCTAAGTCTGAGGGAAAAATCGCAATCGGGCCCTGGGAGGTTAATCGCAATTGCATATTAGCATCGGCGGGTCGAGGCAGGTAACAAGCATCGGCGGAAGTAGAAATAGAAATCCGTTGATCGTCAATATCACATAGCAGAAATTGGTAGACGAGGGCTGAGTAATGATCAATGATCGATAGGGTTTTAAATCTTGAAATTATGCAGACAGGGACAAAAGCGATATAACGTTGTACCCTTGGGAGGGGCCAATTCTAGAATACAAAGGAAATGATTTACAAAACAAGGGTTGGGCTCTCCCTTTCTCTCTCCTGCATGTGGCATCGATGATCGGTGATTGATAGGGATCGCAACTTCGAAATAATGAAAAACGCTCAATTTTTTATGCCTGTGTTAAAGTCTCGGGGAGAGCCGATTTTAAAATACAAAGGAATTCCCTGCAAAACCAAGGCTTGGACGATCTTTTTCTCTCTCCACTAGGGGGCCACATGGTAGCCTCTGATTGGTCCATCGATCCAACATGGTAGCTCATGTTAGTAATGATGTGGCACATATAGATGATGACATGGTAGGTAGACACGTCTCACTTGTTTTTGGAATTTTTCGGGGTTCTATGGGGTTGTTTTCGGGTGCCACATGTCACCACTCATAGAGTGACACGTGGTATTGATGACATCAGTAGTTTTATTGGTGATCAATGGTTCTTGGTTTCAAGCTTATCAGTGATTGCAATTGTAATTGCGATAAGGAAATGCCCTGGATACAATATATAATGATCTAGGATTTATAAAGATTTCGGGTCCGAAAATCGACTGATGTGGGACTTCTGCGATATAAAGGAAAAAGCCCCCCCCCCCCCCCCCCCATGAAGTTATTGAGAGATTTAGTGCCAAAAACATGGGCCTTTGGTTCCAGCCCTTGGTCGTATAAGGAAATTCATAAAAGGGGCTATAAATAAAGGGGCGCTTAAGATTTAATTGAAAATACCACCTATTCGTCTGTTTTAAATAATTTAAAGGCATGTGGCATGGTACACCGATAACACTATACATAGATTTAAATGGGCAGATGGGTCGACAATGGTGATATTAAATAAGACATGGCGCAGTTGTAGATTGATATGGGGAGGATTCAGGAAGTTTTAATGGCACAACATGGTCCTCTACTTCATCACGCAACAAAGGAGCACTCAGGAACACACCTTTCCCACTCCACTCCCTACTCCACCGAACTGATCACTCATGCATTTAAAGGAGAATTGATAGAAGATGACCAAGCAATAATGAACCACCTCAAGCAGTCAAAAAGAGCCCGATGAAAACAGGGACATGGCTGTATCCAAGGTCTCCAGTGAAGTAGCAAGGGGACACCTCCTCTTTCCTCTCTTGGTTTTCTTTCTCTCTGCATTTATTTCTGCATTTTTTCCAATAAAGGGATTTGATCCTTGTTGTAATATTTAGGTAGGTGGTAGCAGAGCCTTACAAAGATGATATAACTAGTTTAGCATGATAGTCGAGGCTCGGGCTCAGATATTTTGATTGTAACTCAAATCTCTCCCTCTCTTCTTATAAATAGGGGGATGAAATCTATAACAAAGGGGCCCCAGAATTTCTCACCCGGGAGGGATGAACTTGTGATGCCATTTTGGTTCTAATTTTCTTTTTCATAGGGGTTTCACTAATATCATTGCTGAGTGTATGGATTGGTTATTGGACCCTTAGATTTAAATGGCATTTTCCCATTGATTCCTAACATGATTAATGTGCAGTAAGTTTTCCCTTATGTAACCTCATTTCACCATGTATTTCTTCTCTGAAATAGTATTAAGACAACTGCCATGTTTTTTGCTGACTAATGGATTTGTATTCATTGCTAAATTGAAGAGAGTACGTGTGCAAGACCACATAATTACTTCTGTTATTTATATGCATGTAGTACCTGTAATCCTTCATATTTACATATGTTTGTGAGTAGCTTATAGTATATGTGTTAGCTCAAACTTACCTCAACTGTTGAACAAAGATTGACACCCATTACTATGCATGCCTGAAACTGTAAAATAAGATCCCTCCATTTCTATCATTTCATTGGAAAAACATGGTTTAGGATTCTGTGTTGCTTACAACCCTACCTATCGAATTCCACTTTCTGCTGGAAATTATTAGCTGAAGATTCTGTTGTCACAACCCTCTGCACCTAATTTCCTCCTTCTCCTCCCCCTCTCCTTCACAACTTCAACGTTAGTTCAAGCTCTCTCATTTCCATGTCTAGACCACCAGAAGAAGAAACCATTTCTCTTTGATATTTCTCCATATAACCCTAGCATTTGGATCCATGAATTGGCTTGAAAGTACCTCTTTGAAAGCTAATTGAACCAAGCCTCCTCCTATTACATTTTATGTGACAATTGGAGTGTTTCAACCGCCTCACATATAACCTTACAAGCACTCATATTTTTAAGATGTCCTACGTACTCCTACGTACTGGTCTACAATCAACCCAGAGGTTGTCTTTAGGGATATTTCTTGTCTCATGATCCACTTATGCTGCATGGTGCAATATTTAGCCACAACATCTTTCTGGCATTGTTGCCGGGGAACAGATTAGAAGATTTTTCCCTGGGTAGGACAAATTTTTATGTTTCCCCTATTAGGTGAGCTAGGGAAGTGTGGGTTGAAGATCTCTCACCTTGGCGACTCCACTGATTAATTTTATGGTAAACATCCCGATGACTCCACTATCTGAATATTAATTATAAATATTCTGGTAACTACGTTTGTCAAGAAATGGAAGAGACGATGGAAGAGAAGGTTAGCTTAATAAAGAACTCCTTATATAGACTGATGAAACTAGAGTTAGAAAATAGAAGCCTTCGACGATAGTATTCCTCTTTCTCTGACAAAGAGAAAGAAGGTAGGACGCATGAAGAAGAGGAGGTGATCTAGATGATGATGAGATGGATGATTGTTGCAGGCAGTTCATCGATTTCATAATGGCTCGGCTCCACAAGGGAAGTGCTCCTCGGTTATCTAGAAAGACATCAATGGGACATGACCAAAATGAAGACACTTCTCTTGAGGATCATCCCAGGTCAGTTGACAAGGGAAAGGGACATATAGATACAAATGGATTTAAATCCCAAGTCCTCAAAGAAGAGACGTCACCTTCCCCAACCTGGCTCATCCGTGAAGAAGCCAAAGAGCCAAGTGGTGTTTGTGGCTTCCATGACCAAAAAGACATCAGCCAGTAGACTATATGTGAAGGAGAGGCTACTGCAAACATTCCTTCTCTATTCTAGGACCTTGTGGCTGAGTACATAAGCATATTCTTCAGTTAGCACCACATGTCATTTCATGAGCATGTATCAGGTTCCATATTTGTAGATTTTTCATGTTGCATGCCTGTTCTATTTTTCTTTTTCAGCATTATGAAGGCATGTGGTCCAGTACTCTTATGCTAGCCTAGCTCTAATGGAGAGTTGAACATACTTAACTGAATTGAGTATTGTACATAAGTAGGAATGTACATAAATAAACTCACCAACTGAGCATTTAATTTTCAGTTGTTAGATTTTTTATTTTCTGCATTTTAGATTTCGGAGTAAAGTCCCATGGAGATTTAGCTGATTAAAAAGTTCATATATTACTAACTCCATGCCCAATGGTGAAGGATACTAGTCTGCAAGTTCTCAGCACCTTGCATGAAAGTCACTGTCCCCAGTAGGAGCCAACATTGTCACTCATTGCTTTTTAGTCACTAGTTGCTTCAAATGCCCAATAACAGTGAAGTTTGATGCCAAAGTCTAAGCCACAGAAGCTACCAGAGCTAGATGGGATCCTCTTCATTGTGTAGTGCTTGTAAAAACCTTTCCAGTGGTATATAGAAGTCTAACAAATGGTCCTGGATCAGAAGTTAAACCCTATTGAAGAATTCCTTTGAAAAACTCAAAAAGCAAGAAAAATGGCTAAGTCTGAGGGGTTTTAAGTTCTGAAATTGTGTAGATGGGGCTAAATGCGATATAATATTGTATCTCCGAGAGGGGCCAATTCTAGAATACAAAGGAAATGCTTTACAAAACAAGGGTCGAGTTCTCCCTTTCTCTCTCCTCCACATGTTATCGACGATAAATAGGGGTCATAGCTCTGGAACAATGAAAAACCACTGATTTGCGATGCCTCTGTTAAAGTCCCGGGGAGAGCCAATTTTCAAATACAGAGGAACTCCATGAAAAAACAAGGCCCGACCGACCTTTTCCTCTCTCCTCTAGGATGCCACGTTGCAGTCTCTAATTGGTCCATCGAGCTGACATGGAAGGTGACATCAGTAATGACTTGGTATGTATGGATGATGACATGGTAGGTGGACATGTTTCACTCATTTTTGGAATTTTCTGGGATCCTATGGGGTTGTTTCCAGGTGCCACATGTCACCACTCACAGAATGACATGTGGTAGTGATGACGTCAACAAGTTTATCGGTGATTAGCGGTTCTTGGTTTCACGCTTATTGGAAATTGTGATTGTGATAAGGAAAGGCCCCAAATGTGATATATAATGTAAATATTTCGGGTCCAGGAAATCGATCGATGTGCAACTTGTGTGATATAAATGAAAAGCCCACCCAACACAGTATTGAGAGCTTTAGCACCAAAAACATGGGCCTTTGGTTCTAGCCCCTGGTTGTATGAGGGAATTCATAAAATGGGCAATAAATAAAGGGGACCTAAGAGTTAATTGAAAATTCCTACTGGCTCATTTGTTTTAAATAATTTAAAGGCTCGTGGCATGGTACACTGAGAGAATTGTACAGAGATTTAAATGGGCAAATGGGTCACCAATGGTGATATTAAATAAGACATGGCGTGGCTGCAGATTGGTATGGGGATGATTTAAGAAGTTTTAATGGCATGACATAGTGCTCTACTTTGTCACGCAACAAAGGATCACTCAGGAACACACCTTCCCCACTCCACTCCCTACTCCATTGAACATGTCACTCAGGAATTTAAAGGAGAATTGACAGAAGTCAGCCGAGCATCAGTGAAGCGCCTCAAGAAGCTAAAAAGAGCCTGATGACAGTAGGGATGTGGCTCTATCCAAGGCCTCCACTAAAGCATCAAGGGGACACCTCCTCTTTCCTCTCTTGATTTTCTCTCTTTGTGCATTTATTTCTACATTTTTTTGAAGAAAGGGATTAGATCCCTATTGTAATCTTTAGGTAGGTGGTAGCAGAGCCTTAGAGAGCCGAGACAACTAGTCTAGCATGACAACTAGGGCTTGGGCTCAGATATTTTGGTTGTAACTCAAACTTTCTCCCTCTTCTTGTAAATAGGGGGATGAAATCTATAACAAAGGGGCTCTGAAATTTCTCACCCAGGAGGGCTGAACTTTGTGATGCCATTTTGGTTCTAATTTGCTTGTTCATGGGGGTTTCACTGATATCATTGCTGAGTGTACGAACTGGTTATTGGACCCTTGGATTTAAATGGTATTTTCTTGTTGATTCCTAACATGATTAATGTGCAGTAAGTTTTCCCTTCTGTAACCTCATTTCACTGTGTATTTCTTCTCTGAAATAGTATTAAGACAGCTGTTATGTTTTTTCCGACTAATGGATTTGTCTTCACTGCTAAATAAAAGAGAGTACCTATGCATGACCACATAATTACTTATGTTATTTATATGCATGTAGTACCTATAATCCTTCAGATTTACTTATGTTTGTGAGTAGCTTACAATACCTATGGTTGCTCAGACTTACCTCAACTGAACAAATATTGATACCCATTACTATGCATGCCTGAAACTGTAAAATCAGCTCCCTCTATTTCTATCATTTCATTGGAAAACCATGGTTTAGGATTCTATGTTGCTTACAACCGTATCCATTGAATTCCACTTTCTACTGGAAATTAGTGGGTGAAGAGTCTGTTGTCACAACCCGCTGCACCTAATTTCCCCCTTCCCCTTCCCTTCTCCTTCACCACTTCAAATTTAGCTCAAGCTGTCTCATTTCCATGTGTAGGCCACCAAAAGAAGAAACCATTTCTCTTTAAGGTTGCTCCATATACCCCTAGCATTTGGATCCATGAATTGGCTTGAATCTACCTCTTTGAAAGCTAATTGAACCAAGCCCCCTCCTATTACATTTTATGCGACAATTAGAGTGCTGCAACTCCCTTACATATAACCTTACAAGCACTCATCTATTTAAGATTTACTACGCACTGGTCTACAATCAACCCAGAGGCTGTCTCTAGGGAGATTTCTTGTCTCATGTTGAATTTGTGCTGCATTGTGCAAGATTTAGCCACGACATGATGATTGTGCACATTTTGCACATGTACAACTCGAAGCATCCACACACATGGCATGAAAGCATCCTCTATGTCCAACACAGTTACAACAGATCTCTCCATAGCTCAACTAGCCACAACCCCTTTCAGGTGGGATTGGGATTCCAGCCACTATGTCTCATTGATGTGGCCAAACGATTTGTAGCTATAAGGTAGATTCGACTCATTTCTAGGGCAAAGCTGATAGGGATAACAACTTCATTGAGTGCATTCAACACATACGCCAGTAGGTGCATGACATATTGGACAGAGCCAATGCTAAGTACAAGTAGTTTCATGATCAACATCGGATGCTACATAGTTTCTAGGTGGGTGACAAAGTTTGGTTACATTTGCAAAAGGAGCATCTCGCCGGGGCCCACCGCAAGCTCTTCCCACTCTAATATGGGCCTTACACCATCACTAAGGCTATGGGAGACAATTCTTTTGAGCTCAACATTCCCCCATTCCTTAGCCTGCATCAAGTGATCAATGTGGACTGCCTTTGGCCATACTTTCCACCATTGTTGGACACATCAGACATTGCAAAACAACTCACACCAACAAAGCTAAAACCAAACTGTATGGAAAATTCCACAACCAATCAGATCATGGACACATAGATCAAGAACAATCACCAATTGAAGATAAAATTGTGTAAGGTTGTCAAAGCTGGCCAACTCCTGCACCAAGGCAAGTGGCTCACTAGGGATCAAGTTTAACAGAAGTTTCCCTATCTCATGGAGGCACTCAATGCAATGGGGACCATTGCTTCCTAAGGGGGGAGGATTGATCCATGTGGATATTGGTGGCCAAACGCCTATTCCACTTGGATCCCCACCTTTCTTTCTTTTCAATTTCCTTAAATATAGCACAACTTACCATTTTTGGAAATTTTTCGGGTCCTAAACTTATGGATCTGTTTTGAGGGACTAAAATACGTTTTTAGGGAAAACAAAGAGATCAGAAAAGTTCCATTATGATTTACCAATTCGTTTTTAGCCTCTTATTTGAGATTATTATAATAGCCAAACACAGATTGTATGCCAAATTTATGACCCTAGGAATTTGATGTTCCAACTTATCCCAACAGGGCCCATAATTTTTTGGCACTTCATTTCCTTATGTTACATTTTTGGATGCTTAAGGCTTCTCATTGTTTCTCAAAGATAAAAAAGCCACAAAGCCTCATTGTAACATAGTTCAGAGGCATGTAGCTGCCACATCTCTTCTCAGAGATAATCTACCATCACCTGAGCTAGTTAATTTCCATTCTATATGTGAGCATATTTCAGTTCTTTGATATTAATGAAATGAAGTTCTATTTTTGCTGCATCTTTGTGTTTATGTTTGTATCTATATTTCGTTGCATTCCTGTATAATTCTAGATCACTGGTATCAGAGAAATCTTCTCTTTCTATGTTTTTATTTGCATGTCCCCAACGAGGTCAAGGTATAAGGAATTAGGGCTCAAATTGTTTGAACCTTTGCAAGACCAGCTCGACAAACCCTGATAGCCTCTCAGGGAAGAAGAAAAGAAAGACGAGGGAACAGGAGATCCTTTTAAAATATTTCCCAAGGAAGCCATTGAGCAACCGAGGAACGTGATGATGGATAAATTTTATATGATCCTTCTGTGCCTGCCTAAAGGCAACACATCTTCATCGAGAAATCACTTTGGAGGTGGCATTCCCTTTAAGGTACAAGCCAACTTTGACATTCCCATATTTGAAGGCCAGATTGATGCAGACACTGTAGATAGATGGTTTAATCTCTTGGAAGGATACTTTTCAATTCATGACCTTTTCAATCAGGAAAGGATTACTTTTTCACTCCTCAAAGTTGGTGAGCACTAGTATTGCAACAAGAATGCTGCAACTCTTGGGCTACCAACTTTACTTTTATCAACCCGGCAGTTCGTAACAAACTTTGAAGCGTCGGTGCTATATGCACAAGTACTAGTTCTTACTGCAAGTTGTCACTTGGTCAGTCGGCGCAAGAAAACTAGGATCTCAAGCCAACTTCTATAGATCTCAGAAGAAGCTCTATGTGTGATGAAATAAAGGAAGATTACTCTACAGAAGCTATTCTAGTTGCAGAAAGGAAAAAGACTGGAATGTAAAGCAAGACCTAGTAAACCCTAATTAACAAGCTAATTCTACTTTTGCCAAAAACACTATGAAAGCCATGAAAGAAATGCCATTGCCTACTCAAGAAAGCAAACAACATCTAACCATGCTATTTATGCAAGTAAATAAGAAAAAAAACATACTTTTGGATTTTTATGTGTTTTTATGTGAATTTGACATGCATCTAATTTATTGTGTGTGAGTGTGGCAGTGAAAAGGTGGCGCTAAATGGCAGTTTTGGAGCTTGGGAGGATGGAATATGGTGTGGATGGGTCATAGGAGGTCTTAGGTAGCCTTCTAGAGGCTTTTCCCACACTCGGCCTTCAAAAGAAAACCTACAGGAAAAACTACAGGAGGACACAGGGAAACTACACAAGGAAAATAGGGAAACTACAGGAGGCCTATAGGAGGAGGCCGAGATCAATTCCTATTATTTTGAGGGTGTGAGAGTGGGTGGAAAACACGGATGAAGGTTGGAAGGAGGTGTTAGGGCACCTATGGTCTACCGTGAACTAGCAGGAGAGAGAAAGATGATTGGGTTTGCTCAAGGAGAGAGGAAGAAGTTCTATGAAAAATGTAGGAAACTAAGGCAAAATTGAGGTGAGGTTTGGGAAGATCTGTAGGGCATGGATCAGATGGAGGATGTGATTGTTGATAAGATGGCCTACTACTGGAAGAGATCTGTTGCAAAGGAACTGATAGTTAACCAAGAATATCAAGCAAATAATGAAATGAGCGCATATAGAAAAACATAGTTTTGCATTAAAATTATCTTAACTATGATCTATGAAAGGAAATGCTGAGAAATGTTGCAGGAAAGGAAAGAATTAAAGAGGACTATTGAAAATCAATAAATGAACATGATGAAGGAGATCTGAAGCAAAGAAAAACTAGACTATTAACCTACTAAAGAGCTGCAAACACTAGAAGTACTATGAATGAGGAAAATCTGTGTTTTTGGGCAGCAAGAGAGTCTTTGCCTCAAATCATGGTCCTAAAGGGAGGAAGAGAGGACAAGGCACTATTGCTAGCCTTTTGAATATTTTTTGATCACTTATTAACCTGCTATAGAACACACAAATGGAATAAAAGTACTAAATCATCAAAGGCAACCTATTCTTAACCATAAAAGAAATACATCTAACAACAAAGTCTATAATTGTAGTAAGCATACAAATACAAATAAAGAGAATCTTGGCTGCTTGGATTGGGCCCTAACCCAAGAGCTTCAGCCCTCTGAGGTAACTTAGTGCTAGCTCAAAAAGGATTCCATCTTCATTATCAAAAAATAACATGTTTACATGAAACTGTCACAAAATAGTAAGCTCAAAATTTGAGCAAAATTTACATAAGAAAAAATCCAACCCTAGTGAGGTCGTAGGCCTCTCTACTTATACATCTGAAGTTACCAACAAATTCCTTAAAATCGGGGAGGCTTGGCTCCCAAAACTCGAGATAACTATTAGTCATCCTCCACTTGCTCGGTTGCCTTCTAGTGCATGATTCGGTTTCTTGTACTCCGAGATGAATGAAGGGGAATTGGAAGTGAGGAGTAATAAATGAGGGGTATTCCCTCCTATAAGTTCTCTCCTTTGTCTACTTCATGTTATTTCTACCATTTGACCACTGAATCCTTGAATTTGACCTCAAAATCGATCAATAATCTTCATTAAATACATGTTAGATCACATGGCATCATAACTAAATCAACTCACTCTATAAGCATAAATATAATCAGAAAATCATACAATAATCTAAGAGAATGGTTGAGTAAAATGAGCCCATATAATTACTCGAGAAAGTTTGGGCCTCTAAGAACTGGGGCAGTCACTAGCTTGCTCTTCAAGGTATCTAAGGCTTCTTGACAATTTTCCGATCATATGAACTCAACATCTTTGCTTAAGAGGCCAAAAAAAGGAGAGGCTATCTTACTGAAGTCTTTAATGAATCTCCTGTAATATCTGTCTAAGCCTAGGAAACTTCTGACATCTCTCACCTTTTTAGGAGGTGGGACCCTTTGGATGGTGGCAATTTTGTTGGGGTCCACCTGCAGTCCTTGTTGAGATATTGCATGACCTAGCACAGTCTCTTCAGTCATCAAAAATTCTCATTTTTTGGGATTGAGGGACAGGTTCATCTCAATACACTTATCTAGAATTTTTCCTAGGTTAGATAGAGCTTCCTAAGTCAGAGCCATAAGGAGTAAAATAATCCATGTATATTTCTACTGCATCATGAACCAGTTCAGAAAATATACTTAATACCGCTCTTTGGAAAGTGGCTGGAGCATTGCACAAACCAAAAGGAAGGACCCGGTATGAAAAGGTACCCCAAGGACAAGTGAAAGTGGTCTTTTCTTAGTCTTCTGGGCTGATTTGAATTTGATTGTACCCGTTAAACCCATCTAGGAAAGAGAAAAACATTTTCCCTGCCAGATCGTCTAACACTTGATCTATGAAAGGTAAAGGAAAATTGTCCTTTTTAGTGGCTTTGTTCAATTCCTGATAGTCAAAAAAAATTCTCCACTTACCATTTTTCTTTGGCACTAGCATCAAAGGAGAGACCCATTCACTGTCAGAAATGGGATAGATGAATCCTGCATAAGGCAATTTCTGTAGTTCTTCCTTAACAATATCTTTAAGTGATGGGTTCATCCTCCTTTGAGGTTGCCTAACTGGCTTTCAATCTTCCTTGATGTATATATGATGAGTACATACTGAAGGGTGTTCTCCCTTCATCTCCGTATAACTCCAAGTGAAGGCATCTAGATGTTTTCTCAGTAGGCTGCATAGCTCCTTATCCTGGGAAGGAGATAGGGATGGATTGATTTTCAATGTTCTTTCTGGGCCGAACTCTATATTTTTGACACAGAGAGAAGTAGGGTAGGCCACACATATATCAATTGAGGGATTGTTTTGGGTTTATCTTACTATGTCTTCTAATGGTGATACACTCTGAGGTGGATTCCGAATCAAATTTTCAATCACATCATCCTCATCTTGTAGTTTCCCCCCCATGGAGATTTCCAATGCACAAAGTGATGTAGAATAAAATTCATCCTCATCCTCCTCCTCCAACCAGAGAGGTAGATCATGTTCTAGCAAGGGTTGGGCAAGAGGATATATGATCAACTGCTTGGATATATGCCCATTCTTGATGGTCATGTTCCTAGCTCAGCAACTGATGTAGGCATCGACCGTAGCCAACTAGGGTCTTCCCGAAGGAGAGGATACCCAGTGAGCTTTTCCTTTGGCTAGAGAACTAAGAAATTAGCAGGGTACTCCCAAGAATCAACGGAGACCATCACATCTTCCACAATCCCCTCAGGGTTCACAATGGAGCAATCTACTAGCTGCAACATCGTCGTGGTCTTCCTCAAGGAGCCCTGGAGGTTAAGTTTGAGCATTGTGTCCTTCATCATCACATTAATGGAAGCTCCCAGATCAATCAAGGCATGTGGGACCATTGTACCATTGATGTGGACATCAACTACTAGGCTTCCAGGATCTAGATATTTTGGACAGATTATCTGCCCCAACATCAAGTTGGATAGTTATCCTATGACATTCATGGTTGGGGCATCTCTCTTGTGCCTTCCTAGATGCCTAAAGCACTTCTATTTGATCAACCTATTGTAGATAGGCACATCTTTTATGGCTTGGAGAAGTGGTATCTTCACTCATAAATGTTTCAATTCTCCCAGGAGCTCAGTCTCTTCTGGAGTAGGCTAGATTGACATGGATAGTCTCTTAGGAAAGGGTGAATTTGCTTTAGGTTCTCTTTCCTCTTTATCTTCCTCAACCTCCCTGGGTGGAGGCTGGCTATCTGGGAGAAATTTCTCAGATCTCAAGTTGATTTCTTGAATCTCCACAACATAAGTTGGGCATGATGGTTCCCCATTGTACACTTGTTGAGCCTGTCTATTGTTCGGGTTCGGATTTGGTTGGGCAGGCATTTGGGGTTTCCTTGGTGGAGTAGAAATTAACGGTTGTGGTTGGGTAGGTGATGGAGGTAGAAGAGTGGGAGGAGAGTTGTATTGGGGCCTCCACCCCTAATGAGATGCATTCCACTGATGTTGCGGTTGAGCATAGGGTTGAAATGAATGAGCTGCTAGTTGGGCATGATATTGAGATGTGAAGGACCAAGGAGGTGGTGTGGACCAAGAAGGATGAGCTAGGGGACCCTAAGAAGGTATGGAGCGAACTTGGTTGGGGTTGTAGTATGCCTGAGATGTCCCTTGCATCCCTTGCTACTATGGTCTAGGTCCATGCGGCCTCCTTTGGTTTATGTAATAGATCTGTTCAGTGACTCTTTTGGCCCCATGGTATACAACTTTAAGACCGGGTAAGGAAGGGCACTTATCTGTAGGATGATTTTCTTCACAGACTGAATAGACCTCTATAGAGTTTAATAGGCATTCATTCCTAGGATGCCTCCTGGTGCATCTAGGACAAAAAATGGCCAAAGCCCTCTCTGCTTCTTCTTGCTTTCTTTTGATATGTAAGGTATCCATTTGCATGGCAAGAGTCTACAACATCTCACTCTTGAAGTCTTCCAGCATGCTTCCAATTCCCCCTTTTATGGATGAATTGGAAGAAGAGGTACTGGCTATGGGTTGACCCCCCCACCGTTCTTTCTAGCTACTCTAGAATGGTTTCTAAAAATAGTCTTTATGTCGTCATTGGAAAGTTGGTAAATGTCTCCCCCGATGTTATAGACATATTTGGGCGGATCAACCCCAAACTTATATGTCAATCTATTAGGGGCTCATCAACCCCTAAAAGAGTTGTTTCATACCCTAAAAGAACATAGTCTAATGAATACATCGTTCCCCAAAAATTCCATATGAGAAACCATCCAGAAATTGCCTAAATTGAGCCATACTGACTGCTCCACTGGAAAAGTGTGATTCATACTGAGTGGTACACTGCCATGGTGCAATGCATATTTTTTAGGCCTTCTATAGGGTGTGATGGGCGAGGATGGACAAATGTCCAGGAAATTTGTTAGTTGATTGCTCATGGAATATTCTAGAACTTTCTCCTATGCCACTTGCCTCTCTAAATTCGCCCAAGGATGAATAAGGGATCTAAGAAAATCTCCAATCCCTTCTCCTATCAAACCAATTGTAATAAGTGGAATGACACTAATCCAACCCCATGGATGACTCACACCCTTGCAAACATCTATAAATGGATCCCTCATCCAAGAGATCCAGAGGCTTGAATATGGTGAATTGCAAGGAAGTGTTGATAGTTTGTAATTGAGGATAGAGCATTGTATTGTTGGAGTGATCTTGCTATTTCATGAGGTGAAGAAGGATTGAAGCTGGGAGGATGATGTTGGATCAAACAACTGGGTTGTAATTCTCCTTTCTATTAATAAAGCTCTTCAAGTTTTCTTCCATATGATTGTGCAATTGTGAATTTTATCATTTGTGAATGCTATCATTTGTTCATTATATATCTAATTCTGTAATGTTTATGTTGTAATAGATCACGATGCTTTGATGGTTCTTTGTTGTTGTACTTGTGCAGGTACTCTGCAAGCATGTTAAGTATGGGGAGGAGTTGCAGGATCTGTCATAGGGGAGAGAGATCAAGCAAGGGATTAAGTGGAAGTTCCAATTTGGTCATATTATCTTTCTCTTATCTATTTACACATAGAAGAAATCATTGAGTTGCTTTAAACTGTTGTTTCTAGGGTAGCTTCCAAACCTAGAGTTAGTATTCTTTGGGAATACTAGTTTTCCTAGAAACAAACTGGCGACTCCACTGGGGAACCGAATAGATGTTTGTTTGTTGTTATTGTTTGTTCTATGTTCAATTTCATAAACTATAGACAGAGTCTGAAGTCATCTAGGTAGCCTTCGAGCTGCTCTTGCTATGCAATTGCATAGTAGATGAATGCTGCTTCAGTCAATCTTTGGTTTAGTTTATGAATTGAAATTTTGACTTGAAAGCACTTCAAGATGGCCTTTTCGTAGCTCAGTAACCTCTCAAGACACTCCATCGTACTTTGCTCACCATTGTTCATCAAAACCCACCTTAACTCATTGAAAACAGCTCCACATTTGAGCCAAAACCCATTTCAGTTGCGCTTCTTGGATCATCGCATTGTATTCCACTGTCACTCAGTACACATCACACCTACTGAGTGTAGTAAGTGCGATGAATCTCAATTTCTGTGAAGCCCAGGTGTGATGATTGACTGAACTCTTTTTCCATATAGAAATTGAGGATTTTTGACCTTGTTTTCAGTTTTGCTACAAATGAACAGTGCCTCTTTACTGAAACTTACTTGCATCACTTAGATCAACCTTGATTACACTAGGATTAGTGAATGTTTTTTGTGTATTTGTTCATCATTTACAATCCTTTTTCGAAAAGTTGTTTAAATCGCTTTGTCGCTTTGGTACAAAAAGTGTTGTCATTGTCGTTTTATGTCGAAAAGAGAAGTGTCATAAATTCTTCCTTCCCTTGATAATTGATTAAACTTTTCTTCATGTATTTGGTTTGATTTGTTTATATTTGAAGTGTCGAAAGCATTTTATTTCAAAATTGAAAGTTTCATTTAGAGTATTCCTTTCTCTTTTGAAGAAAAAATTGTCGAAAATGTCATTTTGAGTGAAATATTTCATATCTTTGTTGCATTTAGTTTTCATTTTTGGAAAATTTTCACATTAAGGAAAGAAAAAAAAATACATGCATTTTCATTTAGCATTTTTTGATTTGTGTGCAAAAAGATGATTTAGGGGAATGCACTAGTGTGTGCTCTTTGCTCTTTGCTTAAAAGCATCGTTATCTTCTTTCCCTAGTAGCTAGGATTTTCATTGCTTAAATAAACAAAGATTGTTTATCATTGTAGATTGCATCTTAGGAATTTTAGATCATCATCACGTGGTGAACCATTGAAAGGAAAACTATAAACAATATCAACTTTAAAATGAATTTCAATGAACCTAACAATGCTTTGGAGCTTAACGCAACATATCTAGAGGTCTAGGCTAGTGACGTGTTATGGTGTTGTTAAAACTAGTGGCTATCGTTTTCATTGAAGGTTGGGTGATTCCTCCTCCTTGATACGACAAGTGCTAGCACGGACTTGTGCTCCCCGTACTATTGCGTATATATTGCGAGACCACAATAGGCTTAAATCATTTATCCATAGGAAACTGAATCTACCGCCTTATTGATCACAATGCACTGAACACATCATTCGAGAAGATTGAATGTCGTACATAAGTCCTTGGTAATTTCTTTTTAATTTATCACCAAGGTGTATATTGCAGTTTTGCGATTTGTTTGGTAATCCCTCTGTCTAGATTTTCTAGAGTAGTCACTTTCGTTCCTTTTCAACTCTTTAAAAGAAAAGGTCCATCTGAGCACTTGTCCTTTCAGGCTCATTAAAAATCAAAGGAGACTAGAGTCATCTTTAGCTTTTTCTCGACTCTTAAAAACTAAAAAATCAAAGTTGTGTCTAAGCGTCATTAAAATTAATTGAATTCGGAATAACATCATTTTCCCCTTAATTTTGAGTTGATAAAATAATCCGTAATCATGGAAGAAATTCAATCAAAACCACGTCATTCGCGGAGACTAGTGAGTCAACCATTTTTTACTCCGGAAGTGAAGCCAATATGGACAAAGCAGTCTCATTTAACTGAGTCCAATTCATCTGGTTTATTTGAAACTTTTGTTTCAACATTGTCAGAGACTACAGTTACTCCGATTATTTATGGTACATCTGCCTTCAGAGAAAAAAATTTGTAGTTACAAGAGGACACTAGAACTAATCCTAGTGTAATGGTAGACACTTCTGTACATGAAACAACTCCAACTAGAGTTGATCCAGAACCCCTCTCAGTTCAAACTGAGGCTACATTTGAACTAGTATTTGTTTAAGAACCTCCCTTTGGGACTGAAGTTCATTTACCTAAACATCTAGAAGTTTAGTTTCAGTATTCAGAAGGTGTCACCCCTCCAGTATCTGTCACAGCAGAAGCTATACCTTCTTCGGCCCCAAAAATCTTTTACGGACCTAATGGTCTACCTCTTCCACCTGGTTTGATTGTTATAGAGGAGATAGTAGAGGATCCCCCATCTAGTATCCCATTTCATTTTGGAACTGGGATTCATTTGTATCCTTCTACTCCTGAGCTTGGTTCTTTTAATCCTCCTTCATCGCAAGTTCCTGTACACTAGACAGGAACTCTTGAACGACTCTTGGATAGACTAGACATGTTTGAGCAACCATCAACATCTAGGAATGTGTCATCTAATGTAGCTACGACGGAACCTCCTGCTGCTATTCCTACAATGTTTTTTGGTACACCTGAGCCATATTTATACGGTACACCATCTGTTCCAACTGTTTATCAATCACTAGCTGGAGTCCACTCAGGGGCTGCTTCGACACCATGGTCTGCTCCTATTTATTCATCCGGAGTCCCACCTGGTCCTTCTTATGTTGAAACTCAGCAATTTGATCCTACACACTAGTATCAATTCAGGCAAACTAGTTTTGAAAGACCAATATATCCTTTAAACACTGGACTGCCACCATATGGAGAGCAGTATGCCTCTTCACTATTTCCTCTTGGGGAACAACCATATGAGATTTTCCAACAATATTCAGGACAAACTGGAATCACATCTAGTGGTTGGATACCAATACTGCCAGAACAAACAAGTGTGGTATACCCAACACAACCAATCTGACCTGTGTCGAATATTCCCACTACACCTGCTATTACGACTGTGTCGCAAACACAAGCACAACCTGTTGTGTCTCAACCTCAACCTACTCCTTCTTCCTCGCAACCTCAAGTTTCGAGGCAGAAGACTTAAGTCTCTCAAGGTGTGATACAATAGCCACTTGTCTCTACGGCTCAACTGCAACCTCAGGTTAGTGCTTCTTTATCTGGGATGACTCAGACACCAACATGTATGGTCAATCTTCCAGTACTGGGCAACAGCAAATGGACCAATAACCATGGCTGGCACAATACTAACAACCACAATTCCAGTATACCCAACCTTAGTTTGGACTTGGTTTACAAGCTCAGACTGGATTTGGTCAATATCAAGCCTACCGAGGACCTAGGCAACAAGGCTTTATAGGTTATGGACAGCCGCATTTTCAAACCGGTTATCAAAAACCACACTATACTAGTTATGTCCAACAACCTTGTCAAGGTTACTAGCAACAGATGCTTTATGCTGGTATGAAAATACCTACTACTCAAGTGATTCCATCTTATCCTGGGTATGCTCCACCCAACCTGAATCAATAGTTGCCTTTTGTAGCAACTCTAGAATTACTAAATTTGAACCGGCTAATGAATGATCCAATTGCATACGCCTCTTGGTGTCCGACGATTCCTCATAAACTCCCCTCTAATATTCCTAAGTTCAATGGAAATCTAGGTGAAGATCCATCGAATCACATAATGACTTTTCATTTGTGGTGCTCATCTAACACTCTGAATGATGATTACTTAGACTTTTCCTTTTTCAGAGAACACTCACTGGTCTAACAATGAAATGGTATATTGAATTGATTAGATCTTCGTTTGATAACTTCACCATCCTTGCCACAACTTTTCTAACCCACTTTCAGTTACCCATCAAGTACGAAACTGGAAAAAAAATCCTTACCAATTTTAAAAAGACCATGTCCACTCACATATCTGATCATATTCATGAGTGGCAACATCGTCATTGAATGGTAAAAACGTATAGCTGAGTGGTTTATTAAGTCCTTATTTCCATCTATCACTGAGGACGTGGCGAAAGGTGGAGTTGTCACTGAAGAGCAAGTCATTTCTCATGCCAAAAAATTATATTTGATCTATACTTAGTCTGACACACTCTACGACAAAATTCTTGACGCTCCTAGACTAGCTTTTTCCATTCCACCTCCACCTAAATTGAATAGGGACTCTCATGCCAGTGATGGTGTGATCGTTGCCTCAAGCACACAAACCGTAAGAGGTCCATCTGGTCAAGCTCTTACTATTTCTAGTCAAAATGCAAATGAAAATTCTCTTGCCTCGGAGATTAATGTTGTGTCATCTGACAAAGGCAAAAATCCAAAGCAACCAGGGGGCAAGAAGAAAGGGAAAAATAATAAGAAGAAACAGGAGAATCCCACTCCTGAAAAATCATCTGAAAACCCTACTGCAGCAAGGAAACCTCCTCGTTATCCATGTTTGATCTATAATGAGGAGCATTTTACGAGAGATTGTCCACATCGATCTGAGGTTTCAAAACTTTTGAAGGCTTCAAATACCTCAGCGGTGTTGACTAATTTGTTTCCAAACCCAGAGACTAATATGGTTGCTACCGATAATGCTTCCACATCCCAAGTGCTAATGCTATCCATCACAAACAAGAAAAATGATGCTTTGGTATCGACAAGGAGTAAAAATATTGGGAATCCATCATCATTGAACAATCAGACTACTAATCAACCTAGTGCTTTGACAACGACTTTACTAGAAGTTGTTCCACCCATTATTCTTGAATTAAGCATTAAGCCGCCAAAGGGAGTCATACATAAATCGACATTTAATCCTCATGCTTGAGCTGCTCAAAATTATAATATAGTGGAGGATCTGGATCAATCACCATCCGGTATGCCGACACTTGAGGTATTGCAAAATTGTCCCTCCCAAAAGCAGGCCTTGTTATCAGCAATAGGTGGGATCGATCCAATGGATTCCAATCTTGTGGCCTTTATTCATACTGGATATACACCACAGTTACCGGTCCAACTCACTTTCCTTATACAGGTAAAATCCCTTAATAAAAATGTTCATTGAATCATTATTGACGAGGGGGAATCTACCTGCATTATGTCAATGAGTTGCTGGAAAACTCTTGGTTCACCACCCTTGTCACAATTGCCAACAATATTAAAAGCATTCGATGGAAGAACGTACACTCCGTATGGGATTTTAAGTAACTTGCAAGTTGAACTAGGGGTCAAGACAGTAGATATTGAAGTCGAGGTCATTGATGGACTCCTTGACTACAATATTTTACTAGGAAGGCCCTAGGTTTATGCTATGGCTGTCGTTGTGTCTACATATTTAAAAAAGATTGCATTTCCCTTCCAAGGTGGAATCACAATCGTTGACCAACTAGCCTTTCTTGCTAAGAGTTCACAAGCTACTGGAAGCATTCCATTGATCCATGGAAGTTCACAATCACTTCAAAATGTTGGAGTAGGTCTCCTAAAAGACCCTTCCTTAATGGGCACTTTTGCCCTCCCATCTCCATCTAGCTTCAGGGAAGTGGCCACAGTGGAAACATGCCACATGATCTCTTCTACATCATCTGAGTTTAAAAAGAGTTCCACCTATTTTGATAGTGAGGATCATCGCGAGGAGTTACCGCCAAGCCCCATCGAATCTTTGTAGCAATCAATTTTTTGGGCTTGTACAGCAAATCCGAGTCTGCACTCAACAAGTGTTTGGGTAGATAGGTCTTTGGAATATGGTACCTCTTTTGATCCTTGGTCTCATATACATTCTACAGAAAAAGGAATCATCCAATCAATGATGATAGGAGAGAAGCCAAGGGAAGATTATCATCATTGTTCCCAAACCTAATATTGTAGAGAATATTCACGTCGACAAATCTTGTTCTCCATCAAAACTAGATAGATATTGTGCTCTTTTTCACGAATTCAGAGATGTCTTTGCATGGTCATATGAATAAATTCCAGGCATTGACTCGAGCATTGTTGAACATGAAATCAAGATGTATCTAGATGTCAAACTAGTACAAAAATTGCTTCAACCTATTCATCCGAAGAAAGTCGCTGCCATTAAAGCAGAGGTTGAAAAACTTTTGTGGGCTGGCTTCATTTATCCTGTACCTGTCATTGATTGGGTATCGAATATTATTCCTGTGATGAAAAAACAAGGAATGATAAGAGTGTGCGTCGATTATAGGGATGTAAATCAAGCATGTCCAAAGGACAACTATCCTACACCCTTTATCAACCAGATTATTGATGAATGTGCTGAATGTGAAAGCTTTTCATTCATGGATGGATTTTCAGGCTATAATCAAGTCAATATCCACCCACAGGACCAGTCAAAAACTGCATTTATATGTCCATGGGGCACATTCTCATATCGTAAATTACCTTTCAGTTTGAAGAACGCAGGGGCAACATTTTAGAGGGCAATGAATTATGCATTCCATGAAATCAAGCACATCGTTCAACCGTATCTAGATGATCTACTTGCTCATTCGCGAGAATGGATTGATCATCTTCAGCATTTGAGAGCCATATTTTTACGTTGCCGACACTACAAGATACGACTCAATTCACACAAATGTGTGTTTTGTGTTGGTTTTGGTCGACTGCTTGGTTTTGTAGTTTCAAAGGATGGAATACGACTCAACCCACTTAAGGTTTAGGCAATTCTTGACATGCCTCCACCTTCAAATTTGCTTCAGATTCAGAGACTCCAAGGGAAAGTTAACTTTTTGAGGAGGTTTATTCCAAATTATGTTGAGCTCGCTAAAGGTTATACACATCTTTTGAAAAAAGGGGTACCCTTCCCCTAGGATTAGGTTTCGCAAGCTTTCTTTGATGCTCTAAAAGATTCCCTAATAAAAGCATCATTAATGTATGCCCCTGACTATCAAAAAGACTTCAACCTGTATCTCACCACTGTAGATACAACCATCGCTATGGTTTTAGTGCAAGAAAATGATGTAATTGAACATCCTATATATTATTTAAGTCGTAATCTTAATGATACAGAAAGCAAGTACTCTTATGTTGAAAATTTGACTTTAGCAGTCGTTCAAGCAGTACAGAGATTTTGACACTATATACTCCTTCGCAAAACTACCATTTTGTCATATTGCAACCCTATGACATACATTTTGTCACGTCAATTGTTGGGGGGAAAATATTCCAAATTTATAGTCATTTTGTAGGAGTTTGATCTGGAATTCGTTAAATCCAAATCAAAGAAGTCTCTCGTCTTTGTAGAGTTACTTTGCGACCTTCCCTCGTCCTCCAACGATTTAACATCAAAAGCATCAATCATGGATGAGACTCTATTTTTGATATTGTCAAGTGATCCGTGGTACAGGGATATACTGGTCTATCTCCAAACCCAAACTTTTAGGCCTAACACCTCTCGCTCTGAATAATGACGTACTCAATACCAAGCCAAAGATTATCTAATCGTTGGTGATACACTTTATTGTCGTGGTGTCGATACGGTTTTACAAAGGTGCCTCACGCATGAGGAGGCCGAGAAAGTTTTGAATGATTGTCATTCAGGTGCTTGTGGGGGGTATCTATCTAGTTATGTTATTGCACAAAAGATGTTGCGAGCAAGTTACTTCTAGACCACCATATTCAAAGATTGCGTAATTGCAGTCAGAAGTTGCCATGATTGTCAGATTTTTGATCGCAAAACCAGATTACCACCTGCACCACTGCATCCAGTCATTGTTGTTGGCCCATTCGCTAAATGGGGCATTGATTAATGACATGTAACCCCACCTCGGCTGAGCAGCCATGGGTATATTATAGTCATTGTCGACTATTTTACAAAATGGGCCGAGGTGATGCCTAAATTAAACAACAATGGAAAAACGGCTGCACTCTTTTTTTTTCAATCATGTAGTTTCTAGATTTGGTGTTCCACAAGCTATAGTCATAGATCATGGGTCGTTGTCATGTGTCAACCACATTAAAAAATTAAACCAAGGATGTGAGCATAATTCCTTGTCTTGTGTCAAGCTCATTGTAAAAAAAGAAAAAAATAAAAATGAAACAAGGACCCCTGCAGAAAAGTTCAAAGTCGATTCTCTGATTAGATCTCGTAATATCCCAGTCGAGTCTTTCACTTGATCTCATAAAAGAACCTTCATCCCACCCACATGATAACCATGAGTAGTCTACTTAGGTGAATGCAATGAAACTTGGGGGCATGCACCTAGTGGAAAAATAATTTTCCCTGTAGGTTACATGAAGCCATTCACCTTTCTCCATTTGGATAAAGCTAAAGAGGTGTTGCATAACCATCCTGCTTCACCGCAGTGACTTCCATATGGTTACAGGAGTCTCTCCTTTTCATCATGCTGGGGACATGTAAACAAATTCAAGCATATTTTTCCATTTTAAGCTTGTGTAAAAAAAGAAATTGAAGCCAAGCATAGTTTGTTTGTTTCAAGCTTGTGTAAACATGAAACTGAATCCAAGCATAGTTCCCCATGGTTCAAGCTTGTCTAAAAATGAACCCATTTTCATTTTTTAACCCTTTTGATTGCCATTCTGTCAGATTTTTGAGCCTTGGTTGTTTTCACCTCATCACCACCATCTCTTTGGCCGATCATACGCTTTCACTTGGTTGTTTTACCTGTTTTGAGGAACAGTTGCAATGAGTGGTCTTATTAGCCAACCTCTTCACATAAATCAACACATTTTGAGAAGTTCCAACGTCACTAGGACCAGTTGCTACCCTAGACACCACTCATTCCTCAAAATAGAGTCCTCTTTAAACCCTTTTCAAACTCGTTAAATATGAAAAGATTGTCAAGCGCTTGCCTTTTCCAGCTCGTTAAAGTATTGGAAATGTCATCCCTCCTGTATTATTTTATCCTTTTTCAGACCTGAGGGATTACTTTATTAAAAAAACCTATGGAGTTTTCTTTTCATCCCTTTTCAAAATCTCTAAACATGAAAAGGACCAAGTTATCCTTATCGTTAAACTCGTTAAAACAATAGCGAGAAACTTGTCCATCTAGACGAGACCGAGTTTCACTATCGCTAGACTCGTTAAAACATTAAATATCGATAGGTTTGCCTGAAGGGAAAATTATAGAACAAGCATATGTTATCCTCCTCAAGCTTGAAAAAAATAAAGAGGTACTGGTCAATAATGACTGGGAAAAAGGGAAAAAAAACTTGAAGAATTTATGGTAGCAAGTTGCTCTTGAACATGACACTTTCACTTCATCTCAATTATTGAGTTAGGTTGGGTTATTCCATTCACTGGTCACCATAACATTTGTCTTTCATACCATCCATATTTTGGGGTTAACACTACCAATTCATCTCAGAATCACTGACATGTTCAAGAGAAGTCATTCAGTTGAGAAATCACCATTCAGTTAATGTCTCATACATTGCAATACCCCCAACCTTCATTTTTTCATGACCACCATTCCTAAACCTTGTGTCATCAGTCCGTTTTTCACCTCCAGAAATCATTTGCTTCGTTTTTTGTCGTAGATGTGGGATACATGAAGGCCCTCCTATGACGAGTCGCTTCTTGTCGACATCAGCTCATTATCCAAGAAGTTGACTTAGAAACAACCCTTTCAGTGCTTTGAAGCTTGCATACATCAATGGCAAGTTTCTTACTTCTGGCGACAGGTTGACATCAATGGCCTTCAACCGAAAGATTTTGCGTGGTGTTTGAAATCGGATCATGTATTCACACCACGTGAATTCTACTATAGTACCTTGAGGATCATTATCATTATCGGTGATTCCTCTCACATTTGTTAACAACTCACATCATTGGCTAGTAATCAGGCGATGTCATTCCATGTTCGACTTCATAACATCTCTTCTCATGGTTTGACTTGTACATCGGGCGAAGATTGAACGAGTTTGAAGACCCTAGATCTAGTTTTATCCATCCGGGCTGCGATATATTCAAGGATATAAAAACATCAAATGTACAAAGGCTCTACAACAGATGGCCATCCTAACCATGAATTGCGACTCTATATCTGAAGAATCACGAGTCTATATCTGCAAATGACTATCTGATCTATGTACATGAAATGAAATTTATAAAGCTGAGCATGGGAATGCCTCCCGTAGCTAGATCATGAAAAATTATATTATGATGATGTATTGTATTGTAACTTATGTAGGTCACCTTCCAATTCGAAACTTTGGATCCTCATGATAAAGCATTTCACTCGACATGAATATTTACGACCTCATGCTTTAAGGGGCAACTGTTATAGACATATTTGGGCACATCAACCCCAAACTTATATGTCAATGTATTAGGGGCTCATAAACCCCTAAAAGATTTGTTTCATACCTTAAAAGAATATAGTCATCTAAATACATCATTCCCCAAAAGTTCCATCTGAGAAACCATCCAAAAATTGCCTAAATTGAACCATTACTGACTGCTCCACTAGCAAAGTGTGATGCATACTGAGTGGTACACTGCCAGGGTGTCATGCATACTATTTAGGCCTTCTATAAGGTGCGATGGGTGAGGATGGACAAATTTCTAGGATATTTTTCAGTTGATTGCTCATGGAATCTTCTAGAACTTTCTCCTATGCCACTTGCCTCTTTGAATTCGCCCAAGGATGAATAAGGGATCTAAGAAAATCTCCAATCCCTTCTCTTATGGAACCCATTGTAACAAGTGGAATGACACTAATCAAACCCTATGGATGAATCACACCCTTGAAAACATCTATAAATGGATCCCTCATCCAAGAGATCTAGAGGCTGAAATATGGTGAATTGCAAGGAAGTGTTGATAGTTTGTAATTGAGGATAGAGCATTATATTGTTGGAGTGATCTTGCTATTTCATGAGGTGAAGAAGGATTGAAGCTGGGAGGATGATGCTGGATCAGACAACTGGGTTGTAATTCTCATTTCTATTAGTAAATATCTTCAAGTTTTCTTCCATATGATTGTGCAATTGTGAATGCTATCATTTGTTCATTATATATCTAATTTTTTAATGTTTATGTTGTAATAGATCATGATGCTTTGATGGTCCTTTGTTGTTGTACTTGTGCAGGCACTCTTCAAGCATGTTAAGTATGGGAAGGAGTTGCAGGATCTGTCAAAGGGGAGAGAGATCAAGCAAGGGATTAAGTGAAGTTCCAGGTTGGTCCTATTATCTTTCTCTTATCTATTTACACATAGAAGAAATCATTTAGTGGCTTTAAACTATTATTTCTAGGGTAGCTACCAAACCTAGAGGACTAGAATTCTTTAGGAATACTAGTTTTCCCAGAAACACCCGACCAATAGATGGAGGGTGTCTAAAAGGTCTTCCCAAATTCCCCTAAGCAAGACCAACTTCAAAGACTCAAGGTAAAGTGTACACTTGACCCTTTTGTAATTGAGTTGGAACGTCTCTTCGTAGTCTTCCAGGGACTCAACACTTCCCATGGTCATTCGAAAGATTTCTTCTTTAGTATCTTTTGACCTACAATAGTCTCAATACTTATTGTTAAAGGCTTGTTGCATCTGAGCCCAAGTTGTGATGCTCTTACTAGGTAACCCCATGAACCAACATAATGTTGCGTCCTTGAGAGTAGAAGGGAACAGTTTCAACTTTTTCTCGTCTTCTTCATAGTCATAAGTTCGACAGATGACGACGAACTCAAACAAGAAGGTGTCAAGATCTTCTGTAGTCAGGCCATGGAAGTGAGGTAGGGCTGAAGGAATTATATTTTTCATTTTGGTGTCCCCATTGGTCTCCCAAATGGGAAAGGTATCCTTTATTCTTTCTCCATTTCCCCTAGCATTTTTGTTTTCAACCATTGGCTCCAGAGGAATGTTTTCTTCTTCTTCTTCCCCTATAGGTTCTTCAAATATGTCTGGTTGTTCACCTAAGGGTTCTTCTTGATTGCAGCTACCGAAGAAGAGAGAAGGTTGGTTGTGTAAAGCAGTGGGGGTGTTGGGAAAAAACTTTCCTGAGTTATCTCTATTCCTATGAGGCATGAAAGGAAATATTTTTGGTTGGTTTTTTTCTTTTCCCCACAATGATAGTACCTGCAGAAACTAAAATTGTGATTTAACAAAACAAATTGCAACTAGCTAAAATGAACTTGCTGAATGGAAATTTGCATAATTGAAAAGGAAAGTAAGGAAATGTAGAATGGAAAGAAAGGAAATGACTAGTCTACTTTTGCAGAAATTAAATTTGCAGAATTGGAAGGGAAAGCAAGGAAATGCAGAACTGAAAGAAAAGAAATGACTAGTCTACTTTTGCGGAAATAAACTATTAGTAGAATGTTGTAATAGAAAATAGAAGAAAGTAGTAATCATAGAATACTCTGATGCTTCCCAGGAAACAACTCCAAAAAGTGGTAAGCGCCAATATTGTAGCAAGAACGTTGCAACTCCTGGGCTGCCAACTTTACTTTTATCAACCCAGTAGTTCGTAACAAACTTGGAAGCGTCGGTGCTGTATGCACAAGTACTCGTTCTTATTGCATGTTGTCACTTTGTCAGTCGACGCAAGATCACTAGGAGATCAAGCCAACTTCTATAGATCTCAGAAGAAGCTCTATGTGTGATGAAAGAAAGAAATATTACTCTATAGAAGCTATTCTAATTGCAGAAAGGAAAAAGACTGGAATGTAAAGCAAGACCTAGTAAACCCTAATTAACAAGCTAATTTTGCTTTTGCCAAAAATGCTATGAAAACCATGAAAGCAATTCCATTACCTACTCAAGAAAGAAAACAACATCTAAACCTGCTTTTTTTGGAAGTAAATAAGAAAAAAACATATTTTTGGATTTTGTGTTTTTATGTGAATTTGACATGCATCTAATTTATTATGTGTGAGTGTGGTAGTGAACAGGTGGTGGTAAAAGGTGGTTTTGGAGCTTGGGAGGATGGAAGATGGCGTGGATGGGTCCTAGGAGGTCTTAGGTGGCCTTCTGGAGGATTTTCCCACACTCAACCTTCAAAAGAAAGCCTACAAGAAAAATTACAGGAGGACACAGGGAAACTACACGAGGAAAACATGGAAACTACAGAAGGCCTACGGGAGGAGGCCGAGAGCAATTTCCGCTACTTTGAGGGTGTGATAGTGGGTGGAAAAGATGGATGAAGGTTAGAAGGAGGTATTAGGGTGCCTATGGTCTACCATGAACCACTAGGAGAGAGAAAGATGATTAAGTTTGCTCAAGGAGAGAGGAAGAAGTTCTATGAAAAATGCAGGAAACTAAGGAAAAATTGAGGTGAGGTTTGGGAAGATCTGTAAGACATGGATCAGATGGGGGATGTGATTGCTGATAAGCTAGCCAACTATTGAAAGAGATCTACTACAAAGGAAATGACAGTTAACCAAGAAGATCGAGCAAACAATGAAATGAGCACATCTAGAAAAACAGAGTTTTGCATTAAAATGATCTAAACTATGATCTATGAAAGGAAATGCTGAGAAATGTTGTAGGAAAGGAAAGAATGAAAGAGGACTATTGAAAATTAGGAAATGAACATGATGAAGGAGATCTGAAGAAAAGAAAAACTGGAATATTAACCTACTAAAGAGCTGGAAACACTAGAAGTCCTATGAATGAGGAAAATCTGTGTTTTGGGCAGCAAGAGAGTCTCTGCCTCAAATCATGGTCCCAGAGGGAGGAAGAGAGGCCAAGGAACTATTTCTAGCCTTTTGAATATTTTCTGATCGCTTCTTAACCTACTGCAGAAAGCACAAATGGAAGCAAAATACTAAATCATCAAAGGCAACCTATTCTTAACCATAAAAGAAATACATCTAATAGCAAATTAATCTACAACTAAAGTAAGCATACAAATACAAGTAAAGAGAAGATTGGCTACTTGGATTGGTCCCTAACCCAAGAACTTCAGCCCTTTGAGGTAACTCAGTGCTAGCTCAAAAAGGATTCCATCCTCATTATAAAAAAATAGCAAGTTTACATGAAATTGTCACAAAATAGTAAGCTCGAAATTTGAGCAGAATTTAGATAAGCAAAAATCCGACCCTAGTGAGGCCCTAGGCTTGTCTACTTATACATCTAAAGCTAACAATAGCTTCCTTAAAATTAGGGAGTCTTGGCTACCAAAACTCAAGATAACTATTAGTCATCTCCACTTGCTCGACTGCCTTCTAGTGCATGATTCGACTGTTTGTACTCCGAGTTGAATGAATGTGAATTGGAAGTGGGGAGTAATAAATGAGGGGGGATTCCCTCCTGTACGTCCTCTCCTCTGTCTACTTTGAGTTATTTTTTCCATTTGACCACTGGATCCTTGACTTTGACCTCGAAATCCATCAATAATCTGCATTAAATACATGTTAGATCACATGGCATCATAACTAACTCAACTCACTCTATAAGCATAAATATAATCAGAAAATCATACAATAAGCTAAGAGAATGGTTGATTTGACTAGGTTAGGAGGTAAAATGAGCCCATATAATTACCCATTTATGAGGCTCATCAAAATTCACCCCCCATGTTAAGGACTAGTGGGAAACCCACTATTAACAAAAGGACAAGAGGGAATCCTCACTTTTTTCAGTTGCACCCACTTTGAATTATTTCCGAGACACCATTGAGGAACATTGTTGCCCTATCAAGATCTATGAAGATAAATACATAAGGTGGATCACTTGTGGTAGGGAAGGGACCAATATGTGTTGGAGTTCACAAATATTTTTCATACCCTTTGCATGAAGTTGGGTATCAAGGATTATGAGCAGAATTTGTTACTCAAGTACTACGATTGTCTACATAAGTACATCCCGTACCATATGGATTTCTTGGATATATCTTTGCTTGGCACTGCCTATCGATATGTTGTCGATATCAAGTAAAAATTTAAACAAAAGAAGCAATACTTTGGATCTATGAATCCAAAGCAAGGGAAAGGATCCCCCAAACCATAGAACAAAGGAAAAATCTAAGGTGGGGCAACACAGGAAAACTTGTCGAAGTTACAAGCAAATAAAAACCCCACGGAGACAAAGAAGGACACAGAGAAATAATGTGAGCTCCATAAGAGCCAATCACAACACAAGTGAGTGTCGAGCCAAGCAACCACTGGTGGCCAAGCTAAAATTTGTAGAATCAGATGCATGTTATGACTTTGACTCAAAACCTGACAAGGGGAATGAAAAAGGGAAGTAGATTATTGATGGGGATCCTAGTGTCACCACTGCCATCACCAAGTTCTAGAAGATTGATCCAGAAGATCTAGAGGAGGGGGAGCAACTCTTCCACTCATAGATGTCGGTGAAGGGTTCTTCGTTGCAGTTCATTGTCAAAAATGAAAGCCAAAAGAACCTCATTTTAGTAGAGGTCGTGAAGTGGTTGGGCCTACTGACCACACCACAACTAAATCTATACACCATCGGGTGGCTTCACCAAGGATGAGATCTTCATGTTAGCCAGAAGTTCCACCTTCCCTACAACATCAAGCCCTTCAAAAATGATGTACTGTGTGATGTTGCGCCTCTTGAAGTTTGTGATTTCTTATTAGGCCAACCATACTTGTGGAAGTTTCATGTTGTGTGTGAGCCTAGGCCTCACACTGTTAGTCTTTCTTTGGGTAATAAGTAATATAGGATACCAAAGGTACCATTGCTTACCACCATCTCTTTGATCACTGCAAAGCACTACAATAAGATCATTTCCCATACCGGGAAGCTTTTCTTCCTTATGATTCGCCCTTATGGAAATAAGAAGGTTGTGGCCACATCCACAACCTCCAGACATGGATCCTTTGCATGGAAGTAATAGATCGACAAGGTCATGGAGGAGTATATGGATATATTCACCTCACCCATGGGGGTACCCTTACGCAGTTAGGTCAAGCACTCCATTGATCTGATCCTAGGTGCACCACTACCCAACGAGCTAATCTATTGACACTCTGTCATGGAGAACGATGAAATCAAGAGGTAGATTTAGGAGCTATGGAAAAAATGACACATCAGGCCAAGTTCATCACCGTGTGGGATTCTGATCATGTATGTAGAGAAGAAGGACGGGACCTGGAGAATTTGTATTGATTATCAGGTGATGAATAAGGTCACTATCCAGAATAGGTATCCAATCCCACAAATTGATGAACATCTCAACCAACTCTATGGGGCCAAATATTTCAACAAGATTGACTTTTATTCTAGTTATCACTAGGCACCAATTGAATCCTTTGATATGTGGAAGACTACCTTCAAATCCAAGGAGGGAATTTTCGAATGGCTGGTCATGCCTTTTGGGTTGAAAAATGCCCTTGCAACCTTCATGAGGCTGATGGATGAAATCTTGCGGCCCTTCACTAAATGATTCATGGTAGTGTATTTGGATGACATCCTAATCTTCAGCCAAAGTTTGGAAGAGCATCTCCACCATATTCGATAGGTCCTCCAAACCCTATGACAACACAAATTGTGTGCCAATATGGAGAAATGCACTTTTGGTATGACCTAGTTTTAATATCTAAGATACATCATTGATGAGCGGGGTTTCCATGTTGACCCAATTATGAAACAAGTTATTCAGGATTGGCCAGCCCCAACCACTCTAGTAGAGCTCTGCAGTTTTTTGGGCATTGCCAATTCCTACTGCAGCTTTGTGTTGGGGTTCTCTCATATCACTTAGCCTTTGAGTCAAGTGACCCAGTGTGGAGCGAAAAAAAAAAAATTGGTCTAAATCCCAACATAAGGCATTTTTAGAGTTGAAGCATCGTCTCTAATCTGCTCTAGTGCACACATTACCATACCCGCAGTAACCATTTGAGATTGAGGCAGATGCCTTTGACTATGCAATTGATGTATTTCTTACTCAGTAGGGGCATCCAGTGGCATATCATAGTGAGACACGTTTAGACACAGTCTGAAAGTATCCCATCTATGACAAAGAGATCTATTCCATTGTCCAGGCCTGCTGACAATTGAAGCATTACATTATGGGGAAGGAAACGGCCATCTACACAAACCACCAACCCCTGCAGTTCATACAAACACAAGGAAAGTTGCAGAATGATTGCCATTATAAATTGTCCACATACCTGCAACAGTTCCATTTGAAAATTAACTCCAAGAAGGGAAGAACCAATAATGTTGCAGTCTGCCTCAGCCAACCATCGGTCATGCCGTTGACCACTGTACTTGATTCTTATGGACACGAGACTTTGAGGTGGCCGCATCTTTACAAGAGCGATCCGAAATTCAACAAAACAAAACAGATGCTCCTAGAAGGCAAGCAGTTCCTGATTTTCATCTCTAGGGTGCACTATTATGCCACTTGGGACACCTCTGTGTTCCTTCAAGCGAGTGTGCCAAGATGATTTGGGAGGCACACTACAGTTGGGTAACTGGACATTTTGGGGTAGAGAAAATAGTGGCAGTGTCATAGAAGTATTTTTATTGGTTGAACCTTCTGTAGGTTTTAACCTGTACAGAAATTACCTACATCCGTATTCTAAAAATAGAAAATAAACAATGGCGAGAGCATAACACATAAGAAAAATATACACAGATATTTTCCTCTGGATCCTAAAATCGAGACTACTAGATTGAATTTTCATTATGTTCCTTTCAATGTTACAATACATATATATACATGTCAAAGCATCCATAAACCCCAATCCATTAACCCTAGATTAGAACATAATTGTAGTTCCCTTGACCAGATCTACAAAATATCATGGACTGAAAACCATCGCGCCTACAACCATGTGTGAAATCCATGCACAAAACCATAGGTAGGTCCACCCACCTAATATAGGGTCTAATTTTATTTTTTCCTGAGGTGTTGCCCTGGACCCCATGCAAGGGGGCTGCCCC